>VXAX01007457.1:876478-943863 GCA_013399835.1 Leptocoma aspasia | reverse complement strand
GGGAAGGGAAGGGAAGGGAAGGGAAGGGAGGAATTGACTTTTCTGATTTTCTGAACTGGGCACAATTTTCACCTTGAAGACACATTCGTCATTTGACTCATCAGTATTCCTACAGCAGCCCAGCCACTGAAATTAGGCAGAGGACATGTTGGAAGAAAAGAAAGAATGTAATACAGTATAGTTCTGGTCCTCAGCCTTTACTCTGGAGTGCACAGCAGACATCACACAGGGTCAGAGTCCTACAGGTTCAACAGGCTCAGCCCTGCACTGTGCACTCTGCTCAATGGCATGTAAGGGACTCTGATGGGTTACTGTGTCAAGACTGTGCAGCCTTGTCATGCCTCTCACCACTTTGGATACCAGTTGTACACATAGGATGCAAATTCTGTCTTCACAGCTGCATTGAACAGGAGATAATGGAAGGTATTTTTTGCTGTGCTGGAAAGCAGAGAGGAACTTTCAAGGATGCCAAGGTTTTTGACATGGGACCTTTGCTTGGTTTGTGATTGGTGTGTAGCACACAGATATCTAGCACGGAGAAGAAAAAAAAAAACAATTATCTATCACTCAAAAGTAGATAGGAAACTGTATTAATGTATATTTCTTTTGACAACATTAGTTTCCCTTATCCCTACATTCTCTTTTTGAACAAGTGTAGTTTTATTAAATCAATAATTATCAAAATAGGCTTAGACAGAAGCAACTTTTAGTTCATTTAATAGCTGTGACACATGAGTCCTTTGCCCCCCAAAACCACACACACACAAACATAACAAAGAAAGATTAAAATTTTAAAAAGCGTAGGATTTTCCCAATTTTAATAATTTGAAATTATTGTTCTCACTTGTTTTATGTTGTTCTCACTTGCTTTATTTTGCAATCAAAATTCATCTTTGAGATTGTAATGTAGTTTACATCAGTTTGACCAATCTTAAAATAACTGCAGCAAGTGCTAAAAGTGGAAGCTTTCCTCCATGTTATCCTAGGACTATATATTTGCTGTCTGTGAAGAGCAATGCTGGCTTTCAGTTCTTTTGGCTCAGGGCTGCACTTACAGCCCTGTGGGCAACTCAGACTGTGGCTTACAATAGCTTTGAGATGACTTAAACCCAAACTACTACTGAAAGTGCTAATTCCCCCAGTTCTTCCTCTGCCCACATATTGCACTCCCACACCTCCCATTAGCATTTATGCAAAAGAAACTGATCCAACTCAAAAGTTTTAGTACTTGGGAAGCTGGGTGTTGGACCAATTCCCAGATCCCTCTAACAAGGTAGCCATAAGATCTCATGTGCTGGCACAAGGGAAAAGGTGGGAACAGAGAGACAGAGAGGAGAGGTGGGAGGGATCACCTTCTTTAGCAGCATTTTGTACTTAAGTTAAATTAAAGTGTTCATGAAAGCACAGCCTAATTTAATTCACGTTTCCAAGTTTCTCAGTATTTCCAAGATAGATGAGCGACTGTCACACTCTCTGACTCTCAGTTCTACCTCCCTCCTCTCCATCTGGGAGCAACCTCAAGATGCTATCATCACAGCAGCAAAAGAGCCCTCAAAAGCATATTTGCCTGTCAGCTGGGTAGTTGACTTCAATTAGAAGTGTGAGGAGTTTTGTCCTATAGGTCGCAGGTAGATTTTCCTAGCCAGATTGGGTTGGTTAACAAATCTATTTGGGTCCTTTGCCTTTACGTGCATGATTTGATTTTTTGGGGAAGGGAAAAAGCAGTAGGGTCAGCTATATGTATCTTATGCCCTCGATCTAAATGGAAAACAAAGAATTAAAGTAAAAACCTAAGCAGTTATTGTGAGGAAAATTAAGATTTTCAAGCTGCAGTTGCAAAAAATGATAAATAGAAAAGGTGAGGGAAATCAAAAGTAAAGAGGGAAAGAAAGTAAAGAAAACTAATTATATATTAATTTTAATATAGTATAGNTTAAAAAAAAAAACCAAAACTTTGTGTGCATTTGAATATTGAAAGCCTATCTGTTATAAACCAATATGCTAGGAAGTATTCCAGACTGAAGAGAAAAAGACCCAAACAACTGATGCCTTTGTTGAATATAAGTCTAAGATGGTATATGGCTTAATGATTTAATTTTTCCACAGAAAATTATCATCTTGCCTGTTGGCTTTCAGCAGGTCTTGGTCCCTCTTCTGTCCTGGATATTTGCTCCCCTCCCTGGCTGGAAGAATATCCCACTGCTCAGTTACAATGTATGTGTACAAACCATTGACCCAAATATCAAGTCACGTGTACTTGGCCCCTCTTTAAGGAACAGAATGCCTGGGACTGTAAGATAAAGTAAGACAGGTATTTTTAAAAATTGCTTTTAAAAAGTAGAAGGGGTTGTGTTTAGAAGACAGAGTTAACAAGCATTATTTAGAACAGATTCAGGACCCTACACTTGAGAGAACTTCGAAGTGTAGTCCATCCTGCCTCTTATCCTCTCCACCATTTCTAAATGAGCCTTCTCAGGAAGGGAGAGCCCAATTTGTTTAACTGTCCCCCAGTGTCAATCATTCAGTGTTAATAAAACATCCCGTTGCAGGCAGTGTCTGTCAGCAGCAGGCTTTCCTGAAATGCTGCTGAGCAATACTGAACTGCATATGGAGGTGAGGAAAAGGCATTTTCAACAATGGGCTTGCCTGTATATGGGGTTAAATCCTATCCTGAAGCAGGCAGATGAAAATGAAGAAGAAATTGGACTGCCTAATGTGTCTGGTGTAATTTTAAATGCCTTAGGCTATATCTGTATCAGGAGCTCATGAAATCCAAGTGGAGCACTCTTGCAGTGCTCCAGACTCCAGGTCCACACCACTTTCACCTCACATTTCTTTCCTTTTGGACTATTTGTAGTCTGGTTTGAGAGGGTGAGCTTGGTGTGCTCATGTGGAAAGCATTCTCCAGTTTAGTTTAGACTCCCCCAAACCTGGTTCACTGGCTTTGGAACAGCTTTGTAATGGGAACCACAGCTTAGAAAAGGGAACCTGTAGGAGATTGTTTCAGAAATGCATTCCTGATGCAAACATCTGCAAGGTGTCTGAGGCATTTAGGCAATCAGATAGGCTAGAAATTGTGGAAGGCCTGTGCCTTTTTGCAGGAATATTTAGAAGGCAGGCAAGACACTCCACTATGTCTAAAATAGCAGTAATACCTCTGCCACTCCCTAAGGGGAAAGGGAACTGCATGAATACATCTGATGGCAAAATGAAAGCAGACCTGAGCCCTGTGCATATTCTGACCAAAGCAAACAATCCCCTTAATATTCCCATCTGTGAACACAGACCTCTGTGACAGTAAATGAGGTATTTATATATATATTTGCACAGAACCTTTTTCTTTTATCTTCTCTGTTTGTATAGTCCTATGAACCTCTGAGAATTATCTGTGTTTATCTGCCTGAATCCTCCCATTTGGTTTTGTATCTCTTCAGTTCTATCTTTTCTTTATTTCCAGAAGTCCACATGGCAGCTTTCCAATTGTATTTATCCACTCCAACTAATTGAGTCACATAAATGTAAGTAATTTGAAACATTATTGTGAGAGATTTCTGTTTGCCTCTTTAATTAAGCAGTTGTTCACAGGTGCATACAGTTACAACAAAATTAATTGATAGCTTTATATTGCAGTTCTTGAGTCTGCTGCTATTTGGTGTTTGCAAACAGTGCCATTACATACGTCTTACATTGTTCATAGGGAACATTTCTCATTTTCCTTCAGAAAAGGTTAGGACAGATTGACCTACATATTGGAAAATCTATGGAAGCAACAAAGGTAATTTTCCTAAGAAGGAAACTGAGCAAATGTTTGTTTGTGGAGTAGTTTATTACCAATGCAAAGAGCTGCAACCCTGCCCTATTTTTCTGCATGCTTAGAAAGTGTCTGTTATGCCAAAATCATTGCTAGGGGAAGCAAATCACTTCTTGTGGAATTGTGGGCACCTTATTTATTGTTGCCATGGACTTCATTACCTTAATCATACAGCATTATTATAGGATTATTAATAAAATTTCTTTTAAGTGGTCCATAAACATTAAAAACAGCACATGCAAAAGGTTTTTAGCAATAATGTGGGAAAGCTTTAGAAGAATAAGCATGTAAGTCTCATCCTGCATAACTGTCATACCTAATTTCAGGCTACCAGTAGCCTAAATGGAAAAAGATAGGCATAAGTATGATGGCAATTAATATAATAATAGGATCATGGAATATCTCAGGTTGAAAGGGACCAATAAGGGTCACTGAGTCCAACTCCCTGCTCCTTGCAGGAGCATAACTGCACATAATTTTATAAAACCACAAAATATTTCAGTTTGTTTTAAATAATCCTAATTTTTACACTATATATTATTAAGATTTCTGTTATTATATAATCTTAAATTTTTAATTATGACAATAGATTGGAACAATCAATGCAGTACTAAGAATCTCTGCACAGCAAGCAGACGTGAAAGCTGTTCCCCAATGCATCTGCTGAATCTCCTATGACCCGAGGTTATGGATTTCAGTTTTTGGCACTGGATTCCAGCAAATCTTTTGCTTAATTTATTTTGGTTTTGATCTACCATTATTGTGATGATTCAAAAACATGATTTTCTTTGGGCTGACTTTGGACTTGCCAGCAGATGGACTTATACCTAAAATACAACTAACTTCTCACCTACTCATTTTCTGTTCAAATCCTGCTTTTTAGTTTGACAAAAGACTGGAAGTTGAAATTCCCTTTACTGTCTCTGTAATTGCCTGTTCCAATGGTTTCCAAATGTGGAAAGCATAACAGCCTTGCTTTCTTCTTAGTGCTTTCTGTTACCTTCTTACTTCTTCTGTTGCCACTTATTTTTTGCCAACTGCCATTAATTCTTCAGCTCAACCAGCAGAAGAAATTCTAAGAACATTCCTCTTCTGCTTTTGCAAATACAACAGTTCAGCTTATCTAAAGTTAGAATTACCATGTGGAAGTGACTACTTCTTTGTCTATGTGTTTGGTATCAAGTTACATAGAATGAATTTAAGCTACAGGATTGCTTTTATAACATATGGTATTCCTGAAATATCTTAATTTTCTATTTTCTATCAAGATCTTAATTTAAGACTAAAATACATGTTCACATTCCTAGGCAATTACTCTTGTTTAGGGTGAATAAATATGTAGATAAGAGTCTGTCCCTCTGTTTAAACTCTTGTTGGCAGGATTCTTATTCCTTGCAACAAAAATAAGACAAAGTAATAAAAGAGTAATGAATAAAGAGATAATAATTTACCATTAACTGAGATGGGAGCAATAAAAAGAGTATATTTTCTTCTACATTTAGACAAATGCAAACTACTACCATATGCTTTTCCTATAGGCTATACCAGTGACAGCAACAATATAAGCTTTCCCCAAAGTTGTTTAGTATATAATAATTTCATACAGAGCAAACTATACTTAGTAGAGTCAAATGCAAACTTATTCCATCTAGAAACAGAGCAGAAAGGTCACACTTAAATGAAAACAAATTGTGTCCCATGACTGAAAAACTATTAGAGGTTAGAGCAGGGAGTTGGACTTGATGATCCTTATGGGTCTCTTCCAGCTTGAGTTATTCTATGGTTCTGTGAATTGCTGCTTCCCATTGTGATAATTTGAGAGCTAATCTGGAGAGTTCTCATATAATTTTAATGATACTCTTGGAACAGCTGATGTATTGTTGTGCCTGGGCCAGAAGACAGTAATTGGCAGCCTTATTTTACTCCATATACAAAACAGGATCATGTGCATGATAAGCCGCTGTGTTTCAGGAGCAGGAGGCAGAAGCTTCCAGCTGAGGGATAGAGGATGTCATGAGGTTCATCTGAGCATGAAATCCCAAAACCTTTCAAAAGTAGGGTGCTGAGAAGCAAGTGTAAATCTTTTAGCTACATTGAAAAAAATGTAATAGAGGGATACTGTGCACGATTTTTCTGTCACACTTGACAGTTGCAAGAGAAATTTGAGAGAGGTTCTGAAAGGAGATAATACAAAAGAGATTAAGTTGAAGAGTGGCAAACTTAAAGAACTCAAGTTGTTTCATTTTCCTAGAAGAGAAATACTCAACAGGGCTGTAATGAATGTGTATCTCATTTGGAGAGAAGGCTTCTGCAAGTAGAAAAGATTCTTAATACAGCAGGAAAGGAAAGAGAGGCAGAAAAAAGGTCCAATAGCAGAAACCTGAAGGTAAACAAATTCAGTTGTGAAATGCAGTGTCCTTTTCTAAGGGAGAACTTCACAAGGATCTTTTGTATTTCCATTGTCACTTCAGTTCTCTGTATTAGTTTTGGGTATCCTTACTAAAATCTATTCTGCAGGTCACTTAGAAATTTTGAAATTACTCCCTGAATAGTTGACTGAAAATCTGTGTTTGGAGTAGTCTAGACAGTAAACAGTTACAACAGTTGAGATGTGAGTTCATTAGTGATGAGCACATAGGCAACTGACTGAATAGCATACAAACCAGGAGATGGCATGATTTTCCTTCCCCTCACAAACTCAAATATAGTTCAAATACTGCTGTAAAACTGTCCATATCACTCTTCATTTTCTGTAAGATGAATCTGAGCACTGGTGCTCACCGTTTAGTTGGGACATCCTTTAGAGCTTATCAAGGTTGTCAAGATTGCACCCAGTGGCACTTATGCAAAATTGCATATGTACAAGAAATTCTGTTCAATGTGGTCTATACTGTTAGGTAGAAGAATGCCATATTGGTACTCTGTCTTGAACTTTTACATAGCATCCATCACTGCATTATGTATGGACTTCTAGTAGAGTTAGGCAATAAAACTGAGGAAGTAATCTTTATTCAAGAGAAAATCTGCCCTGATTTGTTACCATAATTGTCTACTGGAATAGAATATTATGAATGTTTTCTCATCTGTCATTATGCCTGGATTTGTTCTTTCAGTGGGCAAAGACAATTTCCTTGATGCAAATACAGCAGCACATTCCCTAGCTTTCCTCAGACTCTTTAGGACATTTATCAGACTCTTCAGAAAGTTTGCTTAAGTCTATTACAAATCACGGAACTGCAGAATCATTTATGTTGGAAAAGCTGAGATCATCAAATCCAACTTTTAACTAACCACCACATTATCAAACAGACCATGGCACTAAGAGCCATGTCCAGTCATTTCTTGAACACCTCCAGGGATGGTGACTCCACCATCTCCCTATGCAGTCCATTACAATGTTTAATAACCCTTTCTGTGAAAAAATTCCTCCTGATGTCCAGCCTGAACCTCCACTGATGCAGCAACAGACAATTTCCTCTTGTCCTTGCTTGGGAGTAGAGACCGACACCTGACCTCCTTCCAGGTAGTCGTAGAGAGTGATAAAGTAACTCCTAAGCCTCCTTTTCTCCAGGCTAAACAACCCCAGCTAAACCCCATCTCACTCAGCCATTACTCATAGGACTTGTGCTCCAAACCCTTCACCGGTTCCATTGCCATTCTCTGGACACACTCCAGCCCTCAATGTCCTTCTTGCAGTGAGTGGCCCAGAACTGACACAGCACTAAAAGGCCACGCCTTTCTGGCCACACCTTGCTGACACAGGCCAGGATGCCACTGGGCACAGGCTAGCTCCTGTTCAGCCACTGTCCACCAACACCCCAGGTCCTTTTCTACTGGGCAGCTCTCCAGTCACTCTGCCCCCAGACTGTAGCACTGCATGGGGTTGTTGTGACCTCATATAGTTGGTCTGGGCCCACTGATCCAGCCTGTCCAGATCCCTCTGCAGAGCCTTCCTCAAAGTTTACGAACCATCATGTGGCTAATGATCATCCTGGACTGATTTATAGAGCTACTTTTGTTGATGAGGAGCAAACTAGTTCTGAAATGAAGTATTGCAAAAATGCATGGTAGAATTCTCTGTTTGCTCTGTCTCTGAATTTGCATAAGTTTTACTCAGACCGGGCATAAAAATGTTTTTCTTTTTAAGTGCCAGCAATGAAAACACTACACCAGGATCTGAAAATCACTGTCAACAACAAAGTTTTCTCAGGCCAAATTGTTACAATTGAGTAGACACCTTGTCTCCAGCAGGTTTGTGAAAGTACAAATAAGGGAGGCATTTGGCATTCCAGAGGGAAACTTGGAGATAGAATAGCTTTGCTGATGACATATGAGATTGACTAGCATCCAGTTTACTCCCCCAGAGCTGTTGGGTCTGGTAATAAAAAAAAGAGTTACAAATCAAAGTCAAAACATACAATTGTTTCTGAAGCAGACATATATGACTCACAGGCAGCCTATCAGTTGAACATGAAGCTGCCTTTCCTTTGAGTCCATGCCTTTCCTTTAAGCATGTGTCCATTTGACATGGTCTAGCATTTACAATCCAACAGAATATAAAAAGAAGTATATGCAGCCAGGTACAACAAATAATTTGAAAATTTACAGGGCTGATGAGTCGCAATTAGGAGCTTGTTTGCACAAATTACTTTCCCAACCTGCTTAGGCACCCATGCAGCTTTTGGGTCAGGATTCACAGAGGCATTTAGCATGGCTCTTCAATGAGTGAGGATGTCAACTATTGTGAGTTCCAGTTCGGGTGCCCATCTCCATTGGATGCCAAAATCAGCCTGATAAACTTTGCCCTTTGTCTCTTCAGTCTCTGCCTTTTTGTCTTTCCCATTCCCTATTTCTCCATACCTCAGACTGGATGGTAGTCTGTCAGCAGCTATTTTCCATTTGTTACATCTCCAGCTACCACCATTCCAGCTGATCTTATTTCATGTTCTGAGATAAAATCAACTGCAGCATCTTGTAAGCTGCAACTTTGGGAAATAAATGATGAATTTCAGGTTTTAGCAACAACAACCACATAACAGAAATTTGCTCCCAGATGAACCTGAAAAAAAAAAAACCCTGATTGAATTACTGTCCTGTTTAAAGCCCAACGTTATGTGCAATATTGGCCACGCAAAATGGGCTCATCACTTGTAGAATGAGGTACAACAAGAGAGAAATTATGGTCAGCTTCTCCAGGGAAGTACAGATTCAAGTGCAGGGGTGAAAAGATTTATTTTTAATCAAGTGGATAATCCTCTTCACTGTGCAATGGGAATTACCTCAGGTATAAACATTAACCATTGTAACTATTAAGTATGAGGGAATATTAGATTAATTATTCTGTAGATGTGAAATAAACTGCTGCAGCTTTTGCAGTATGTAAAAAGGACAACGAGTTGAGAGTCTAAATTGGGTATTTAGCTCAATACACAGAAAGATGCTTTGATTTAGTGATCACGTGATTTAGTGATAACAGTTCCAAATTCAAGGTTTAGGGTATTGAATCATGTTGAATAATACTCACTTGTTCCATTTAACAATATTTAATGCTGTGATTGGAAATTCCACAGTGGGCAAAGGAAGCTGGGCTGACATCTCAGTGTTTTCTATTAAGATTTGTCTTACCTAGCTCTTCTGGAATAATTTAAGAGTACAAATACCATTGTTTTCAATGATAACTAGATAAAATTGCTGTTTGATATTTTTATTTTGATAAAGTTTTTTTGCTTGTTGGGCTTTTTTTTTTGGTTTTTGTACTTGTTTGGGGGGAGATAATGAAGAACGATCATGTATGAACATGGAGATAAATATCTGATTATGAAGTCAACTTTTGCCAGACAAAATAAATTTCTTTTTTCTTCCTTTACAAAAAAATAATAACAATAACAGGTTCTAATATATTGATTTAATTTAACTTAGAATACCAGCACATCACAAGGGCAGTAGTTTTAAAAAGACAATTTGCAAATTCTTCAGTACATACTGCAGTGATATCTCTGTCTTACAAGTTAACAAGACAAAATTATATGTAATACTTCACTGAATTCATTTGCAATATCCTGGAACAAAATTCTGGTTTTATAACATGGCTAAATCAACTGCTTTCCACAAAACATTAAGAGATCAGGACAACACGTTTCTTACACAGGTTAAGCATTTTTTGGAATGTATAAATATTATTTTGTGTCTCTACTTAGATTAAGGTTAATATTGTTGAAATATCTACATCTGCTTTTCTTCTCATTGTGATGTTTACCACCTAATAAAAATGCTGAAGTTACTGAGGAAAGATGTTTAATTTGGTCTTGCTGCTCAGTTGCATGTTGCATCCTATTTTGTAGTAAATGGCACAATGTCCCAAGTGGGCTGCCATACTGTCAGATACATTATTTATACATAACATTACTGGTTAATCAATGAACAAAAATGCAGGATTCTTTTTTCCCCCTTTTCCTGTGACATCTTTAAAGCTACAGTAGAGAAAAATAATTTTGCAATGTATTACACTGTTACTCACTTTTAAATATAGCTTCAGGAGTTTTCTGGCACAGTTTGCACCATGGATCTGATTAAATCGAATGTGATTGTTAGACAAATGCAGTAGCAATTTGTGCAGTGCAGAAGAGCAATTTAGTTAACTATGTAGGCTATCCTTTCCAGTTAAAAGTGAGCAAAATGTATTCCAGCAAATGTTTTTAACAGACCTTTTTAAAATCCAAAATGAAAACTGAATATCCAGCCCATTATACTTTTTCATGTCTATTTACAAGACAGACATAATTTTAAAAGTCACTTGAAAACTCAGCAATTTTAGGATGAAATTAAATGGAAAACAGAATTTATAAGTGAATAAAGAACTGAAATATGAAAATATATGTGTGCAAACAAGTAATGCACCTGTACTGTGTCACAGTACTTCAGGGGATTTTTGGTTTTACTTCAGCTTATTCTGTCGTACTTTGTTCATAGACATTTCAGATCAATACAAAATATTCAGCTCTGTTCCAGTGATTGAATATGAATACATTATGTGCATACGAAAATAGTGATAATCTATGTTGATACAATAGTTCATTTTGCATTAGTGTCCTAGATGGGACAATGTTAAGAAGCAATTTAAATGAAATTCATTTAAATGTCAGCTCTCATGCTTGCGATTTTTCTATAATTGGTTATTTAATTAAAATAATTCTCATAGTCATTAATTTAGACTAAAACTTGCTGTGCACTGACATGTTTTAATTACATGGTATTAACAAAATTGATATGCTTTAAAAAAGCATGGTTAAATTTTAAACAAGAATAAATTAGAAATCTCATAGATCATCCTACTTAGAGTATTAGTAGAGAAAAAGTCAGTCATTTAAAATGTTTATTATAAACAAAGTCCCAACATTATTGTGCATGCATCACATTTGGTTCCTGCTTCAGTGTGAGGAGACTTTTATGTTAACACAGCACCTCCATCTTCGACTTCCTTTAACCAACACACAATAAATAAGGTAATGAACCAAATTAAATATTAATAGAAAACCACATAAACCACGGAAGACAGACACAGAACTGACGTTTGAATTATACTATACCTTTGATATCATTAGGACAACATATTAATGAAGTTTTAAAGGGTTGAATCTTTATCTACTGTTCATGGAGACAAAAAGGATTATATGAGCTTCCTTATAAAATGCAGATAAAGAATGAAAAAAATTAAGTATTCTCCTAAAACTACCTGAACAGTATAGAAGAACTAAAGTCTTAGACATTGATCATGCAAGGTAATCCGTAGACAAGGAGCCACATGCCTTTATGAACTACCCTGATGTCAAAGGAACTACTTCCATAAATAAAGTAGGTACTTTGTTTTCAGGACTGGACTATACTGAAAAGTGAGAATCAGAATTTTATTTCATTGTCTATTAATTAGGCTAGGTCTATATTACTTTGACCTTTTTAATATTCTATGATTTAATTGGATGATCAGTCTACCTCAGCCTATGATTGCCAATCATTCTACATAATATACTTCTACTCTTTCTTACCTTGACCTGAGCAGGATCAGACTTTTATTAACATGAAATAATGATTTTATTGTGAATTGCAGGGGCCAAAAAGGATGTATACAAAAATGTAGAACTTTATTAATTCCATAACAATATAAATTAACAGTGTCGCTTTTTCTGGCAGCCAACATATGAAGAATTTATACCTCTTCCAAACCCTTCCTTTTTGATCCTCAAATTCCACACTGCATATCTCATAGCCTAAAATGCTGCTCAAGACTGAAGCTTTATTCAGTGTCACACTGCTCACCCTTTGACTTACAAAACACATTGTAGTAACAAAATGCTGCCAAAAGGCAGCTTTTGCATGTGGAGAGTGCTCCATGTTCTCTTACAGTCTGAGGACTGGGTCCATCTAAGTCTAGATGTCTAGAGGTGAGCTAATGATTGTAGGCTCTTTATAGCCAGTGTAGAGCAATAGAGCAGAACATCTTATTCCAAAGGAGACTCTGTGTTTGGTTAGATGAACTGTGCTCTAGAGGTAGCTATAGTTGTCCATTTATTATAAAGAAAAGCTAGGGCAAGGTCAGAGATTTAAGGTTCAGCTAGCTGAATTCCATTCTGACTGTATAGATTCATGTGCTTTATAGCTAACCTTTTTTGTTTGGTTCTGACTTATGCATAATTACTTATTTTTCTATATATTTTAAGAATAGAAATTCTGCTCTGTAGAATCATAAATTCTATGTGTCTCTCAGTCTTTAGAGTCCTTATCCTCCATATGCATGTGAAGAAGGGCAGACCTGTTATTTCTGCAAGATAATGGGAAAACTCCTAGTTTACCATGAGAGCACAGGAAGTTTGTAGCAGAATCAGAAACAAATCCACCAGCTAAGCTCCAGACACCAGCAGAGTGACCCATACTTCCTATTTTCCCAAGTATGACTTCTTTTCTGTTATGTTGCTGCACTGATATGGTTTTTCATGCAAGCAGTAGCACAGTTGTCTTATCTTGAGAGCTGATGAGGATTCTGACTTCTCAATTGCATCATCCTGTTCTACAGCCCTTGCAATGAGGCTGGCTATAGGATACCTCTCTTACAGCAGATTAAAGTGTGATTGTAGCATGTGTTAACTAAATGTGACTAACATAATTACACCATCAGCAAAAAACAGGAGAGTAGTTTATGGTATGCCAGCAATCTGAATGTTGGTGTATATCATAATGATCCTTAGTCAGTTGTATTCCAACTTCCAGCTTTGTAAAAATACTACCTTGACTTTTCTGCTGTTTTCTGCATGAAGCAGATCAGCTACAAGGTTATATAGTATCTCTGCTAATCATATTTTCTTTTCTCAGTCAACATGCTTCCTGAACTGTAAGTAACCCATATTTACATTGTAGAAAATCATAGAGGAATTCAAGAATGATCTGCTATCACTCCTCTTCAGCAATGAAATTCTTGGGATATAGGATCCACTTGTGTACTTAGTAACTCATTTTCATGGTAAATGAAACTTGTGAAAGAAAAGTTTGCTGATGCTAGAGCAGGACTTCATTTACCCTCAGACTTTTTTCCAGGACTTCTTCAATGAGAAAGTATCTTCAAGTGTATGTAAATAAAATTTTTTGATAGGCTTCCTGGAAGGTTTCCATCAGAGGTATCTTCAAGACTGAGAGCAGTACATTCTCAGTTTAAAATCTGTATGCAACTTTAGCGATGAATCTTGAAATTCAAGCTGAATGAGATCGACTCTGTCAGATTCTAAATTACTTCATTGTTTAATACATTGCTTTAATTGGGAATATTCTCTGACTGGATATTTAAAAGAAAAGAAAAAGGGAAAAAAAAGAAAGGTAGCAGTAACCTGCAGCTTTGTTGTATGCAATGTTAAAGACAAAAATCTTCCTCCTGAGATAGGAAATAGTTTCTGCCTCTACAATAGAAGATGATCCAGCCTGTCCAAGCACTTATGAGACAGTGTAACTTGTAGCATCACATCTATGCATCAGACCTACATTTGGACTTTGTAATTTGTTCCAAGCTATGACCAAAAAAAGAGAGAAAGAGAAAAAGAGAAAAGATAGATAGAGCAATTAACAACACCCCCTCACCCGCACAATTAACTTAATGCTAAAAAAGCTTTGGGGCTTTTTTTTTAATATATATTTTTTTCTCTTTGTATTTTATCACACCCTCTGTATTGATATCTAAGTCCTAAATTGCATACATCGTTTTCATGACTGTAGCCTATGGAGATGCTAAACACACTGGTGTATTTTAGGAAATACATAAATGTAAAGATAAGATATGTGATATCACACATGCTCACAATTTGTTGATGTGTTGCCAACAAATCTGTTTCAATTTCAGGTTCAGAACTGATGTTTTCTCTTGGAAGATGGTCACTGCTATACAAATGTGTTAGCCTCACTTCAAGCCTAATGCTGAAAAGGATTCAGAAATAACCCTGGGAACATCTAGTATTTCCTTGAAAAATCTGTGGATTGTCATTAACTGACAAACAGTCCGCTGCCAAGTTCTTGCAAGAATTGTATTTGTTGTCTGATGCCAAACAGCCTCTTTAAATGCTAATGAACAAAGTATGGCATGCATTCTGTTCTTGATGGATTATGCCTATACCTTCTGTGGTCAACAGAAGGGGAATTCCCGGCCCATATGATTTCCATTCTGGCACACAACTCTTTTCTCTGCTTACAAGGCAGTAAGCACTCAAATAGATTAGTCAATCTTATTTTTAAATTAAGTATAGCCTCCGCACCCTAATTCACATGTATGAAATCTGGAGGAACTGTGCCAGGCTGCCTACGCACTGTATGAGTTTTGTTTTCTTTAGAGGATTAAGCTGCTGACTTAGTATCAGTGGTGCTCACTGTATACTGATATGCCTTTTAAATTCAAACATGAATGTTTCATAAACAGCTGATTTACATGTTTGTCTTTACCTCTTTGGAGACAGATTTAAGGAATTAGATTTTTAAATTGTCTTCTTTAGTGGCTTTCATAATTTCCTGCAACAGAAAGAACTGGTTTGATACAGAAATACATTAAAGAACAGTACCATACTACCATGTGTACATGAAGTTTTACAGCCAGTAGGAGGTCCGGATTTGTGTATATCAATATCTTTGATTACACCTTCAAGTCCAGCTTTCCAAGAAGACTAAATTATGCAGGAAATAGCAAGCGCAGGAGTTGTGCACTGAATAATTTTTTGCGTGATATGATATTTTAATTTGTTTTAATTATCATTTGGTAACTGCTGTTAGTCAGATGATCCTCTCTAACTAGTTTATGATGTGCTGAAAAGGAAGAAA
The DNA here is from genome assembly GCA_013399835.1 of Leptocoma aspasia. Taxonomy (NCBI): domain Eukaryota; kingdom Metazoa; phylum Chordata; class Aves; order Passeriformes; family Nectariniidae; genus Leptocoma; species Leptocoma aspasia. The sequence continues at coordinate 928,709 of VXAX01007457.1, read as the reverse complement.
AAGCTCTTGTAGGACAACAGCAACCTACAAGCTATGGGCACAATACAATTCATCTTTAGTTAAAATGCACAACTACAAGACATAAAACATGCTATTAATAGAAATAAAGAGTTATAAAAGCGGATAGGAAAAAATTACAATAGTATTTATTTGAATCAGCATGAAGGAATTTTTTCCTTTTAGATGAGCCACAATTCATTTCTCTGAAACTGACATTTGAGGATGAATCCAGGTGATTCCAATATTGAACTAATTTAACTGTTTCTGGTCTTCCTGAAACTTTACAAATAGCTTTGCTAGATAATACGAAATAAAAATTTAATTAACTCACTCTGGAAGTAGAGCTTTCAATAAAATATGAGTTTGCAGGGGAAAAAAAATGCTTCTACCTACCTGTACACATAGGAGGAATATTTATTTTTCTCCATTACATATAGACCCATCAGGACCAGGTTGGATGAGGCTTTGAGCAACCTGGTCTAGTGGAAGTTGTCCCTGCCAAAGACAGAGAATTGGAACTAGATGATCTTTAAGGTCCCTTCCAACCCAAACCATTCTATGATTCCATGAGCTCTGGAAATTGTGCTTCTGCATGGAGAAAGCATGCTTCTGAGTTAAGTGAGAAGTTTGGTCAAAGCTTGTCCCTCTCTGTGGAGAAAAAAAAGACCTCAATGCCTTTTGAATGAAATTCCTATGGAGAAAGGAGAGAAAAAAGAAGAAAGAAAAGTAGCAAAGGTATCCTGTATCTCTAATTTACTGGAAGAGCTGCAAAATCAAGATATTCTGTCATCTTATATTCAGAATAATTTATTAAATGGATAACCATACCTACAGGTATTAAAATTTTACAAGAAAACAATTTTTTTATGGCTTCACTCTCTTTTGAAATGAGCAATTTCTTCTGGTCTTCCAGCTATTTATAGTAAGACCTTTATAAGCTCAAACTAATTAATAAACGAGATCAATTTCAAGATTTTTTCCTTGTTCAAAACCACATAATCATTCATTTCAGTAACATTTTAAAGGCCATGTCTAAAATAGATTTGCACCCATGTCCCCAGTGTGAATTTTTCACTCTTTGGCAGCATGCAATAGGTAGTGTATAATGACCTTTTCTCTGTTTGGAACAGGGATTAGAATAATATATTTGACCCTTTTTACTCACCTGGGAGTGATGCTAGTCTCCATGTTCAATGAAGTAAAATATGTCTCTAGTGTCCCAAGGTTAAGGCCATGACTTTAAACTATTTAACACAAGCTATCAGGCTGATTCACCTCAGTCAGACTCTACGGAGTGGTTTGTTTTAGTTTTTCTTTTTCCTCTTTTCTATTAGGATGCATTATATATACTTCATCACAACTATTTCTTATCCACAATGCAATTAAGGGAAATATTTTGCATTACAAACAAAGCAAGTTAACCTGGTCACATTGTGCATTATAACAAAATTTATGGCTGCATAAATGGCAGTGTAAACTTACAGAAAGACTGGTAATTATAGTGCCATTGATGGTCTTTGTTGCTTTAATTCTGAAGCAGCCAGAATGATTAAACTGAATCTTAATCGACTTCTCCATTAAAAATGCTGGCAGAGAAGCTCCCTTAACCTTTCTCATTGATTGAACACAACAATCACCATTCAATTACAATGCAAAAGGACATTTGTTATAATGTACGAAAGATGCATGAGCCATTTCCTTTTACTCAAGACAATCAATGAGATGACTCCTACCTCAAAGTAGGTAAGGTGAAGCTACTGTACCTGGAAGAGCATTAAAGTCAAAGCAGAACTCAGATAACTGCAAACACTACAGTTTTCAGGGAATGGCAGATTACCTAAGTGAAAATAAAGCAAGCAGTTCCTCAGTCTATGAAAAATAAATATCCTCTATAAAAGAGAGATAAGAATACAGAATTGCAAGTAAATTCCTATTTTATAAAACTAAGTGAAACTCTCACCTGAAAAGAACTAGAAATCACATGTGGATGTTTAGTTTTAATGATTTTTTAATACCTTAATTTCTTCTGTAGGAGGAATAGTTTGTGTATTTAAGTGTTAAAATTGAGAATGAATACAGGAATCACAGAATCACAGAATGGGTTGGAAAGGACCACAGTGGGTCATCTTGACCAACCTCCCTGTTCAAGCAGGGTCATCCTAGACAACATTGCTCAGGGTTGCATCCAGACGGTTCTTGAGTATTTCCAGTCAGGGAGACTCCATGACCTCTCTAGACAATCTGTCCTAATGCATGGTCAATTGCACAGTAAAGTTCCTCCTCATATTCAGGAGGAACACCCTGTGCCTCAGTTTCTGCCTGTTGCCTTTTGTCCTAGTCCTCATCACCACTTGAGAAGAGTCTGGCTCCATCCTCTTGACACCCCCACTTCACATAGTTGTTAACATTGATGAGATCCCCTCTCAGCTGTCTCTAGCAGGCCCAGCTCCCTCAGCCTTTTCTCATAAGAGTTTTTTAATCATCTTTGTTGCCCTCTGCTGGACCTGCTCCAGGAGCTCCATGTCTGTCCTGTACTGGGGAGTCCAGAACTGGACACAGCACTCCAGATGTGCCTCACCAGGGCTGAGCAGAGGGGCAGGATCAGCTCCTTTGATCTGCTGGCAAAGCTCTTCCTAATGCACCCCAGGATACCATTGGCCTTCTTGACCCCCAGGGCACACTGCTGGCTCATGGACAGCTTGTTGTCCACCTGGACTGCCAGATCCTTCTCTGCAGAGCTGTTTTCCAGCAGGTCAGCCCCCAGGCTGTGCTGCTGCATGGGCTTATTCTTCCCCAGGTGCAGGACCCTGCATTTGCCTTTGTTGAATTGCAGGCACTTCCTCTCTGCCCATCTGTCCAGCCTGCCAAGATCCCTCTGAAGGGCTGCACAGCTCTCTGGGCCATTCCTCCCAGCTTTGTGTCACCAGTGAACTTGCTGAGGAGGCATCTGTCCCTTCATCCAAGCCACTGATGTATGAGTCAAACAATACTGGGCCCAGTATTGAACCTTGGGGGACACCACTAGTGACAGGCCTCCAATTAAACTCTGTGTCACTGATTATGACCATTTGGGATCCTCTGTAATATCACATGCTGAATATGAAAACTGCAACACTACCTCTTCACTTGGAAACAAAGAGACAATATTTCAGAAAGTTTGTGGTTTTCACTGGAACAACTGCCTTGATTAGATCTTTTTTCCCTCAAGTAAACTGTAGGAAAAAGGACGCTAGATAGTTAACACCTTACACACATTTGGGAAGATTGCTCTTAAAGAGGTTTTATAAGCTTTCCAGTGAGATCAGTTTTTTAAATCTGGCATATCCTATTCTGAGAATGTTATTCACTTCAGTTAAAAACAAAAAAGTATAATGTTGGAATTTCCAGTTGGTGGAGTTGGAATAAAAGCTCTTATGCCACTTTTGATATCATTGAGAGACTGGAAACCCATGGCAGATAGAAAGAGGAGCACCCAGGCCCCTACTACTGCTAATGCCACTCACAGAGATGGAATTGCCTCTGCTTCAGAGATCTGCAATACTTGCAGATCTCTGCAGATTCCAGCAGATCAGTCCCTGAGCTGCTGGAACTCATCAGAATGAGCTGTACTTTCAAAGCAAAATGTGCAGGAACTGAAGACACAATACTATGTTTTCATCTGTAGTCCCTAAATTGTTGGGATTGTGTCCATCACTAGATTTTGGGCAGGAGAAATCCATTCAAATATTTCCTTTAGTCTCTTGATCATTTTGCAGCCTTTCTTTGCCTTCTCCAGCAAGTCTTTTTGTTCAGAGTGTATGATGGACAAGGTGAGAACTATTTCAAAGTTATCCATACACTGTTCATTGTTTTCAATTTTGCTGTTCTGTCTCTATTAAAACATTGAGATCAACATCCATTTTCTGAGAGATGTTGGTGCTGCCATTGGATTTTAAAAGCCCCATAATACAGTATTCATTCTCTGAATCCTTACATGCATTTCCCAGTAGAAATCACCATATGTTGTTATCTGCCTGGGAAATTATTTCTTCTCCTGCTTAGGCTTTTCCACATTACTCCAGCTTCTTCTTTAAAGTAAAGCACATCATTTTTACAGGCTATTAAGTAAATTCATAAGTATCTGTAATGTTCACCAGAATCAAGAATAGCCAAAAGGTTCAGAGGGCTGGGAAAGCTATCATGTATAATCTAAAACCCTGAAGAGTTACTCAAAAACTTTTGACACTCAGTCTTCTAATCTAAAATCACTAATAATCTAACCAAAATAACAACAGGAAATTAAGGCAAAGGAAATCTACTGTAATGGCTATGTACTACTGGCTTACACAGGAAATGTTGGTTTTCCTGTATCTTTTTAGCCTTACAGGACAGATCCCATATCCTACTCTTTCTTTTAGATTGATAAGCAGTTTTCTGACATCACATCAATTAATTGTTACTAACAACCAGGAGATGAGTACTTTCTGCTTGAATATAATAGTTCTGGTTACAAGAAATGCTCTTCTCCAAATTTTCTGTGATGTTGTGATGACTACAGTTATGGCATAAATTGCTGTATAATATACAAATGTGTTCTTGATAATTGACATGGCAAGAAACATTAATTTTGAAATTTTCTAAATTTCTGTCATCTCCTATAAAATTGTATTGTGAAGAATATAATTTTCTCAGTGTTGTTGACTATGTTTGTAAATTCAAAATAAAAATAAAATAAAATCTGTTTTTCTGAGTGGTGAAAAGTTGAGTATTTACTCCCAACATAAAATATTGTACAATACAATGTACTGTGGTTACACTGCAATTTACAGTACAAGATGTGCTAAAACTCTGGACACATGTAAAATCCATGAATAGTACTGCAAGCAGAGCCAAGAATTCTGATCATTACCACTATATTCAGGTGGTTTTACCAATCTCCTCCTCCTTCCCAAGCTTTACACACTCTTGCATAGGAGGTGAATAAGTAAGAAATGTGAGATGTGAACTCTCCTTCTCCATTGTGGAACATTTATTCCCTTTAGAAGAGTGATCAGCAGTTTCAAATACTGTTGCTCAAACTGGGGGAAACTAGAACTCTCTATCCTTTAAGGCTGAAGGAATTGCTACTTCCAAGAGTAACAACCATGATATCTTTCCCAGTCTCAGCCTGTCTGTTTCTTTTTCCCCACCTACTTTCCTTTCTTTGCTTTCATTTGATCATAGTCAAGTAAGGAATAGATTCACCATTTCTCACATTTGGTAATCCAAAGCAAAGTTGAGGGAACAAAAGGACTGACACAATGAAGTACAAACACACTCAAACATGTCAGCCCCTAGCAGAATAGCCCTCTGTTTTGACAAAAGCATGTCAGCTTTAGAGCAATCCAGCTGACAGCTGCTTGTTTCTGTACCTGCTGCTTTATCCACTCATTTAGACGGAAGCAGCTGTTTGTGTGCCATCCTTTCTTGGGAAAGAAGTCTCCAGCTTTAGGGCAGAAATAGAGATCTTTCTTTCTTTTCAAATATTGTTTACTGATTTTATTTGCAAGACAGAGTAACCAGCAAGCTTGTTGCTGGCCATCAGGCAGCAATGCACAGGGAGGTGAGCTCCCTGGCTACCATCTGTCCAACCTGTCCTGGTTGTTCACAAGTAGCCACGGAGCCCTGAGCTGCCAGCCCTACCTCTGCCCCTTCAGCAGACCAGAGGGGATGAAAGTTCATGAACAGAGAGCCTGCATTTGTGGACATCAGCACGGGCAGGGTTTGAATATAAAATTACTGGTACAAAACTGCGTTTTCATCTAAAGGCACGATTTTTGCTTCCCCTGACACAGGCAAGAGTCTACTTGTATTAAAAGGCAGCCCTGTTCTGATGGAATTAGACCTCACAAAGAAAATATAATTCTTGGGAAAAAGTAAATATATTTGAGGGATTAGACAACAAATCAGAAACATACAGCATAAATTTTATGTCAGTCAAAATTATCACACTCCTTCATGAACCCTGTAGAATTTTTGCCTTCTGTTGCCCAGAATGAGAATCTGTTGGTTTGATTGGTCCTGCCCGACATTACTGACAACTGTGTGTACAGCTTTATTAAATTTTATTTGTAGTCAGATCCACTGCAGAGAACTTATCTGGTGTGTCCCATGCCAGCAAAGTTTCTTGACACTGGAAAGGGAAAAGAAAAAGCAAAACATTTGTTTTCATAAACTAGACATCAAAAGTAATCTAAAATGCACAATGTGAAAGAGATCTCATTAAAATTATTTCCAGGTTTAAGGTGAGATGCTTTGTAAATATAACTTGTAAAAGTATATTTACTAAGTTTGTACTGTAAAAGCTGTTACTAAGAACGAAGTTATTCTTAGTAAATGTCATATTTTATATCCAGTGGCTTCACCTCATCCTAAGTGTTATACAAGCCTTTTTTTTTTTTTTTTTGTAAGTAGATTTCTCTTGTCCATTATAAGAGAAAGCAAACACTGAAAAGTGCTGCCACAGAGAGCTAGGGTTAATATAGTGAAGACTAAATTCAACTGTTCAAGCACTTTAGCAGTTCTCACTGACAGGCAAATTGCAGGATATTCATGTGAATACATTGGTACCAAAAATACTGAGCTGGAAGTCTTGTTAGAATAGAGTCTTTCAAGCTACTTGGAGTATCTATATTCTACTTGGACAAAAATTAATGTGATAGATGTGCTTATTACTACATGTTGGTACTCCTGTTTTCTTGTGGGCTATAAACATTCATGTGGAAAAAAAAATCAAACAGCTAAGCTGTTATGAAATTCACATATGTTTCAATCACTGAATATAAATTTTGGAATATTTTATTGCTCCCATGTCCCTTCTCTCCTACTTTGGGATATGGCAATAATGCAAAAATAAAATGTAACCCTTAATATAACAATTGTGTTATTAAAATTAAATTAAATTAAACACCATTAAAATGCACTTGGGATCTTCCAGTTTATTATATTTAGTACTAGAATATGACTACTAGTAAACTGCTGAAAATTCCTGAATGAAAGCTGAAGATGTGACCAGGAGGGAAATTATATGACGTAATTTTTTTAAGTTGAAGAAATTGAACAGAAAGCTGATTCAGTTTTACTTTAAGCAAAGACAGGTTTCATATGCAAGTAGTATTCATTGGAATTGCTGTCAGTGAATCCATAAATATCATGTTCTTGCCTTCCTATCAAAAGAAACACGGAAGAAGAATATAATTTCTGAATTTTCATCTTACTTATTCGGGCGTAGCTTTATCTCTACTGAGCTCCTATCATTAGCACCTAGAAGCAAATTAGTTACTAGCTAGTGAAAACAAAAGAAGCAGATGTATACAAATGTCTTGCATAATTTAAGGAAGCATTGCAATAAAATGAATTATGGTAAAACTAAAACAAATACACATTGCCTGCACTGAGACTATATTTTCACTCAACCCCATGGTGACTGAAATATAATGTAGAAATATCTGAGCTAATTTTAAAGAAGATTACTTGATAATGATAACAGCCCAAGATTTCATGAAGACTGAAAAGGAGAGTAAATTAAACTTGCAGATTTCTGGTTTATTGTGGTTAGCTGCCATTGGTACTCAGGGTAGCTGCTATGAGGCAGCTGGAACTCTGTGCTTGTCCCACCTCTGTTTTTTGATGTCCGCTGCTATGCCATTTAATCTGTTTATGTGTGAACAACATGGGGGGAATAAGGCCTCCAAAGAAGAATAGAAAGGAGTGATCCACAGTGACCCAAAAAAATAAAATCTGAGAAGGGAAATGAGTTGATTTCCTCAGTTATGACCATACTAATTTTAAAACAAAATGTGATGTCAAAGAAAATTGTTAAGGAGTATCTCATTAATAGTTTGACTGAAGAAAACAATGTCATATATAAAAATAGACTCTGTGGGAAGACCATGTAGAGAAGAAAGGTGCAAGTTTCATTTGCAGTTAGGCAGAAAGAGTTTGAGTGAGTCTGAAAATCATCTAGAGCTCTCCCCAAATTCTAGGAAATAAAAATCTTCCAAATTTTAAATTTTAAAGGGGAAGGGAAAAATTTAAATTTTAAAGTGGAAGGGAAAAAAGGAGCAGGGGGAAAAGGAGGGGGAAAAAGGGAAATTCTGAAGGAGGCAATATTTCAGAGGAAGAATTTCTTTTCTGGTTAATGTTTGGAGAACTGTTTGAGATAAAGTTGTTAGCCTTTAGTAGGACATCCCTTCTGCATAGAGCTGACATTGCAATCTGGTTATACTGCTGCAATGCACTGTAATCTAACCAGCGAGAGATCATTATTTGTTTATTGACTAGAACCAGACAAAGAAAGCATATCTATATTCTTAGAACTCCTTAACTATCACTTTGATACACTGAAATGATTTTATCATGCTTACAGGCAGAAAATGTTTCATCATTTGAGATTAAGTAGGATGGCAATTGGTTGAGATAAAGTGGAGTGCAATAAAATAAAATGTATTAGATCCATGTACAAGCTCCTTTATTATAGCATGCATTAAATCACTATTGAAGAGCCGTTCAAGAAAAGAGCATAAGAAACACCTTCACTGCACTTATTAAAACACACTTTTGCCTGTAACTCACAAAATTACATGATACAACCAACCTGGGACTTTGTGGTTATCTTAGTTGACTTCTAAGTCTCACTGCAGCCTCCAAACTCCTTTTATAGGAGCTTCCTTTTCTTTAATAAGACAGTTTTCACTAACCATTTTTCATAACTAATCATTTTTCATAAGCACACCAGCATGTGTGTGACATTCTGTGGAGAAAATGCCGTGGCGGTAATTGAATAATATTGTATCAGACAATAGTCACACAAGATCAGTTGAAGTTATTTGACAAATTAAAACAAAGCTATGTTGCAGTATCATTCTTACACCTCATTGCTAGGGGAAAATAAGACAAAAAAGTTTGTAAATAATTTGCCAAGTATTTGATAATGTGTGTGCTTTAATTGGTTCATGCATGAGGCCTCTAATTCAGGTGCTGGATTCATCTTGACCCAAAAATTTAGCTTATAGGGCAAAGTTAAATTCAAACTTCTGGACACTGTTTATGAGCTATGTTCATGTTATATTGAAGTTTTTATGGGAACTGTATTGTCATTGTTATCAAGAAGCAGGTCTTCTGCAATAATTTAATGCACCAGAAGATAGATTAGCTATTTCTCTGTAGTGGTGATACAGGAACACTGTCAGTTTATGAGTGATGTAAACATTTATTCAAATAAAAAAAAAAAGTGCCTATTCTAACTTATACTGCAATACAAAACTACTTGTACATTACATTTCTGATTAAATGTAACTCAACATGATATAGAATCCATTAAAGGTCACACAGAAAGGAGGTTTATGGAAGTTAAATGTTAATAATTGCATGTGGCTTAATCAGATAGTCATCAGGGTCAGGTTGATCATGCTGAACACTGGATAGAAAAGTTGCATTTCTGTCATGTCAGGTAGTACCTTAGAAGTTCCAAACCAGAAAATTTTCAAGTTTTGACTCAGTATCTACTTCCTCAAATAAGCAACTCAAGCAATGTTGTAATTCACATAGTCAGTTTTGCTCTTGTATGCTCATACTGAAGGATACTATATTCCCATTTTTTCCTAAAGGTCTCCGGGTCTTCATACCCTACAGCCTCATATCCACTCTGTTGCTGAAGGTCTCTGATTTCTGTGTGCTCTTATTTCTGATTTTATGGGCAAAATACAAGTGTTTGATTTACCACAAGATAAAGTTTACCCTAAATTTGTATTTTGGTTCTTGTTCTAAGAAGAATGTTTCTGGAACCCTAGGTTGCAAGAGGAAAACAACACACTTATCTCCTTGATCTGCCCTATAGATAAGTAAGGTTTCTTAGAGTGTAACGTGTCAACCTGAGAAAGAAAAAAAAAAGAGACTTTTGATACTGCATGGTTAATATTTAAGCAGTAAAATGCTGAAGATCAAACCCCACGCTCCATACCCACTGTCTGTGTATACATCTGCACTGTAGTGCAGTCTCCAGCTGTGTAACAATTGAACTTTACAAAGATCCTCATTCTGTTATTTGCTTAATTTCTTTCTTCTTCTATTTTAACTTACTTCTAATTAAGGATTACTTTACTTACTTATAATTATGGATAAAATGCCTGACTGCAAACGATTCCTTTGACTGCACACCTTGTAGTACATATGTACATTATAGTATGCACAGGAGCTGACTGGTTGTACAGAAATGTCGCTAGAACGTCTGTGGACTACTTCTGCTTAACACTGAATTTTTGTTGAAAAAAAATTGGCGAAGAATTTTATTTGCTAATACCTTTCAGCCAGACTTTAACTTCAAAAAAATTCCAACTTACTTTTCTATCATTAAAATTTGGCCCTTGGAAGAGTTTTCCTGTTCTTCTCTTTGAATTCTATCAGTAGTGTTATTCTGTCTTTCTAGCCTGAGATCTCACCTATCTGTCTGTGTTTTCTAGAAACATTTTGAGGAAGTTAACTGAAGGCTATAAAAAAGCTATTTTGAAAAATATAATCCTGAATCTATAGACTTTGTGCAGGCTATTTCAACCTGAAAAGTTACATTTTAAAGATATAATTATTTTATTTTATACAACGAGTATGTAAAATTGCAGCATTGTGCCATCAATCCATCAAAAAATCATCTAATGCTAATATTTAGATTAATATGTCTTTTGTTAAAAGTATCTTTTATATTTATCCTTATTTTGTGCAGTTGCAGTCTCTTGTTTCTTGGACTTCAGTTTTGCTAACTTGCTCTTTGTTTTTCCTAGACATATTCTCATTACTGCAACCATCTGGAAAAACTCCCTTTTCTGTAAATATACATAACCTCTGTGATGAAATTGATGTTAACCAAGGACCTTATCTGTATTTTTAAAATAAATGCCTGCTTTGCTCAAGAAGGTCCAAAATAGCAACAAGTGACCTTGGCAGGAGAACCCCTGCAACAAACAGTTTGATAAATGGTTGAAAAATTAATCACTGGGAATAAGTAGAGGATTTTATACCATGGTATTTCTAGAATGAACAGCATATGCAGAGCATGAGCTGCGATTTATAGAACTAGATAAATTCCTTTTGAATCAATGAGTGATTAAACTAGGATATATCTGGAAGAGATTACATTAGGACATATAACATTGAACAAAGTTATTTGATATCATGCATTAATGATTAATCATCACTTAAACAGATCTCTTTTGGCATTGGATATGTTCCTCTCAATTATACTAAGACCAATTGACAGTGCATCACACAACAAAATTTTTGAGGAAGATTTGTGAAACAATGATTAACAGGAAAGTAAGAAGTACTGTTATTGATTCAGATGATCACATAAATTTTTAAGATATTCTGGAGAGAGAAAAAAAGAAAAGAAAAGAAAAGAAAAGAAAAGAAAAGAAAAGAAAAGAAAAGAAAAGAAAAGAAAAGAAAAGAAAAGAAAAGAAAAGAAAAGAAAAGAAAAGAAAAGAAAAGAAAAGAAATTTAAATTTGGTAGGATTTTTTTAACTTAAGTACTTAATATTTAACACATCCTGAATTTAACCAATCCTAAACCAGAAAGATTTGCCAGATCATAGAAAATGTCAAGATATGTTCAAATACACACAGTTGGTGAATCCCAGTTTTAGCAGTCCTTTATAAAACTCCAGCAGGCTAAGTGGGGCAGTGCTTCCTTTGCAGCCTTTGACAATATTTCACACAAAACAACACTAAAAGTACTTTGCAGGGACCAGGACATCAGCAGTGCTTCTGTAGTACTCCGAAGCAGACACTTAAACATTGGGAACACTGCAAATCTACTACTTTTCAATGTCAACAATGACATTTAAAATATAATTCTAGAATACCCATGAATTTAAAGGCAAGGACCCCACAAATGCCAATTTATAATGACATCTCTCTTAATCCATCCCTAATAATTATTCAAATTTACAATTTACTAATCCCCTTGATCATTTTTTTAATCTGCAGGGAGGCAAATAAATAGCTGAGAGCAAATAAAGAGGAGAGCATCCCAGCTCTGGAGAACGTGACAAGTTGAATCAACAACCCTTGGTATCACCCTCAGCAGATGATTATTTCACTCTACTTGTTTTCCATATTCTTCTTTTCGCTTCCACAAGAAGGCTGTAAGGTAGTAGCTAGGCTACTGAGGTATAAGCTACAATTAGGTTTCTAAATCAGTGTAGATGGATCTCTGTGCAACTTCATCACTGTTAAAGTTGTCAAATCCATTGATAACTGTATTTAGATCCTTAACAGAAAGGAAAACACACAACAGAGTGCTGCTGAAACTGTAGATGCAGGGTTAGTGATAAATTCAGTTAACACTTTAAATTTCTCTCTGAATTGTTATTGATAATTGTTAAAGTAAGAAAAATGAAAACAGAACCAGGTTCCTTGAACATTTTCATTTTCTGTGTAGTACCAGATTGCAAGTATTTTCCAGACAGATCAGCTGAATTGTCACTAAAATAATATGGAATCTTTCTTAGACACAGAAATGTCTGTCTCTATGTGCTGGAATCTACCGTAATCAAACCCACATTGCTCACCTTCATAATAGTTTCAAAATAGTTGCTCATCTTCAATATAGTTCAGAAAATAATCTCTGAACTATATGTAAAAACTCTTTTGTTTCACCTTCCTTTAAAACTTTGTAGTAGTTCATCACTTTTCTTGTGATCTTTATTCATTAGTTAAAGAAATTGAAGGTGCTGTTAGCTGACATCACACCATGAGTTCAATAACTGAAAGAGAAAATATTTGCTCTGCAAGTAAAACATTGGAAAGAACTCACTAAGTTCGATATTATTAACATGAAAGACAAGACACTTAAAGGTTGCTTTTCTTTCCTATTTCACCTACCGAGTGCTTAGCCTTCCCTCTGATGCTCTGATGTTTTAAAACACTCTACACAGTGTTTTAAAAACTAACTTCTAATTTATATAAAGCCTATTGGAGAAAGGTGAATTTCACGCTTTCATTTCTGAACATCTCATCATGCAGTGTGAATAAGGAGAAATAATCTGGTTTTCATCATGTTCTGTGTTAACAGAAAAGACTTAGTTATAGCCTAAGTTATAGCTGAGGTAAATCTTAACCTGAATCCTTAACATCCGAACATTTCCAAATGCAATGAAAATGTCTCAGATTGTTCTAACGCCATTTGTTTTTAGTGTAAGAAATAATTTGAAGTTTTAGATACTTAACCTGACCCACTGAGACTGATTTGTTGTAAGGCCCTGGACTCTAATCCAAGCTCTGTGTTGAAATGAAGGTTGTTTTTAATACTATTAGATACTGCAATTATAAAAAAACTCATTCAAGATAAAATTTTGCTCCTTTTTTTTCCAATACAAACCTACAGTGCTTTTTACATGTTAAAGCTGATGAATAACCAGCAATAACAGCATCATTGTCTTCTTCCTGAAGATAGCTGTTATTCTGTGCATCTACGTATATTTGTGGCAGAGATTTTATTTCCTTATTCCAAAACACATAGTGATTCGAAGGTATTTTTAATTAAAATAATGGCTGTTGTGGTTATGTTATTGAGCAATATTTTGGGATAAATACATTCACTGTTAGAAGTGTAATTCCACTTTTCATCTTCATGCTAAGTAATATTTATATAGTTCATCTTTAAATTGTGTAAAGTTGGATTTGATGCCAACTGCTAGAAGGTGTTGTTTTTAAAACAAGGCTAAGCAAGCACAAAAGTTTATATGAAGATAGAGATTTGATTACCATTCAGACAAAACAAGTTCAGCCAGGTTGGCTTGTGCAGTTATTCCAGTCTGACTCCAGTGACTTTCCACTGTGTTGACCTTTTAAAGAGGGACTGTATTTTGTTACAACCTATAGTGCTTTTGAAAGGAAGAAATACTTAAGGTGACAGGATACAGTGCAGGTCACAATGGTTAATAACATGCATTCAGCAATCTCTTATAGACATCTGCATTAGATCCAATTCATTAACAGTCACAACAGAGTTTATTAGAGATAAAGAAAAGCATTAACAATCACACCCCTGTGAGGTAGTCTCTTGTGCAACAGCAGTGTCTAGAAATATTCAGAATATTCAATTTAGTAACTTCCTTTTTGAAAGACAGTATGCTAAAGCAGTGATATAGGAATTCATATAAATCTCCACTGGGTCAAAGATTATGCAATAAGTCATATTTATAGCATTATTTTGGCGTTTTCATAATAGTCTGAAATCTCTGTTTCAACAGAAAAACAGGCTTCATGCAGAATACTGCAGATTCCACTATTAATATATCAACATACAGAAAAATGATGTGAACACAAACAACTGGGTAAACAAAATATAGATAACTCAGTGGATACTGGAAAAAACCTCAACACTGTTCCTTTCAAAAATAATGAAGACAGTCCCAAAATATACCACGTGAAAAAGGCCCAAACCATTTAAAACCAAGAACCTTAAGTTGCCTGTCAGTGGTGCAGAAAGCCACCTGTGCCAGCTTCTCATCTGTTTGAGATTAATCACTGCAAATGTTAGAGTCTAATCCTACTAGATATTGCAATGAAGCATTAGACAGCACATACTATCTTAGTGTGTTTCAAAAGGACTTCCGTGCCTGGAAAGAGCCGATCTGATGTAAAACAATAACTGGGTGGTTTTTTGATTTTTTTCAGAGTCCAAGTGAAAACTACAGAGAATTATGCCATTGTACTCTTTGATAAGTTCAAACTGGCAGAATAAAAGACAAATTTCAATAATGATTGCTGCAAGGGTCTCACCCAGAGGTAAAAAGACATAGAAGAGATGAATTCATGATTTTCTTTTCATCTGTCAACTACTGCCTTTTCTTCCCACCTGGCCTTTCAAAAGTCTCTGGCAAACAATGCTTTCCTAACTCATTGCTTTGACCTTGCCATTGATTTGTTGGCCTGTTGAATTCTGTTCAGTTAGATGTATTGCACGAGGCCCAGAAGCCCTAAAAAACTGTTAGTGCTGGAGAAATATAAACCAGGGACTTAAATGGGTCTTATCTTTCTAATTTAGGCATTTAAGATCTAAACGTGTTATGTCTGCCTTGGTCACCTGTCATGATCAAAGGAGAGAAACTATGCTGAAACAGGATCTCATATTTTAGATGTTACTTCAAAATAATATGTTGACTAAATTTACTAATTTCTTACCATTTATTGGAAGCCAGAATACACCTCTTTATTACAGATGTTTGCACTTAGTTCTCTTTATAGTCTCTTCTCTCAAAAAGCTCATAACATGTGTACCACCCCCAAAAAACTAAACAGGATGCCACTAAGGGAAAAAATGGAGGAACATAAGATGACATTTTAGGATGAAAATCTCTTCAGTTGCACATTGACCACTTGTGGAAACTTTTATTTCTTTTATCCTGCTAATATTTCCTGCGGAGATGGCAGGTTTTTCCATCAGTTATGTAATAACGTTTCTTTCCAATGACTAGCTGTGTAGGTGGAGTGATGGTTTGATAGGTTCTTTTTTCTGGAATTCAGGATCATAACAGATTACTGTCCATATGTCTTTGTGAATAGTCGTTATTGCATAATTTACTAATTAAGTGTACAGTAGATGCTATCTATGCAATTTTGGTACTTGTTTCTTTCTGATTCTACAGGCTTGTGACTTTTAAAGTTTTTTATATGTTCTTCCACTTTTCCCCTAAGCAAAGCTTTCATATTTTGATATTTAATAATTGACATTTATAGCATACTATTTCCATCACTGGCCTAAAATTTCCTCAGCCTCTGACTGAAAGGGACCATTTCTGGTCTCAGTCATGCCAGTTATAGTAGAATGTTGATATTGCTCTTCCCCCTACACGTTGATTTTAATGTGTTAACACTACTAATATCTAAGTTTCTTTTCTCTTGTTAGATTCTTATCGCTGATGCTTGCCTCTCCATAATCCTTCACTTTTTTCCCTTCACTGTCTATATTTCTTTTGTTTTGCTGCTTCCTAGAAAATCCAGTTGTATTTCTCCTGTCAGCTTTCTTCATCTCTGTGTAGATTTTTAGTAACTCTTTCATTATCAACAGAGGCACAAGCTCTAGGGTTGGCTTAAAAGTTTGTTCAGGAATGTTTAATGATCCAGTAGACTGTATGAAATAGGCTTTCTGGTTTTAAGTTATCTCTTTTAACTCTTTTTTTCTTTTTTTTTTTTTTTCCTTCTTTATTCTTATAATGACTTGACCATGTTGTTTCTGCATAAAATCACAGAAGTAGTGAGTAGGTCAGATGGGGCCTGATGAGTTGTTCTATACATTTGTGACACTTCTTTTCTGTATCAACCTTTACTTGCATGTTTAGAGCCACGTCTTGCATCCTGTTGACTTTGATTGCTCCTGGTTGATGGTGGTACAAAAAGACTGTTTCAAATCTTATTGCCATGATTTGCTGTGTGTACATAGATCTTTGCAGATCTAGAGAGCAAATAAGACTTCATACCCTCACAGCTCCTTTTACTGAAATACTTGTTCTTCCTGTCCGTTTTGGAGTTTTTTATAAGCTACAATGTCTCAATCAGAGGAACATATGAATTGTTCCTTGAGAGCAAATCATGAATCTCAATAAAATATCCATGGTAAGCTCTAGATAATTTTTTCTGTGGTTTGGCAATAAAAAGTCATTCCAGCCTAGAGTAGTACAGCACAACAAAGCACTAGCAGCTACAATCTGTCTACTGCCTTTTTGACTTGGTACAGGCAAGAAACAAATTTAGATCAATACCCACCATTTGGCATCAATATCCCAATTTCTATCAAGACATCAGCAGTAAGAATCTTACTGTGCAGAGCACTCAAAATATTCTCTCCAAAAGCACTATTGACAAAAGAGGGACATAATAAGAAATCAAATGAAGCTGAATAAATACTTTCATTGAATGTTTGATATCAAGAATTCATTAGCTGAAAACAATAAGCAAAAGAAACAAAAATATGTTTGGGCAACCACCTCAGCAAGCTTTATGGTTGCATCCTTAATTTGTGTGCCTTGGGTGCTGCAGTGCTAAACATGGAGAAAGGCACTAGGCCTCACAATCCTGGAAATGGGAGGGGAGTGGATACCCAACTTGTGTCATTGTTAGATTGTCTAATTTTTGCATGGATATTTTGTCTGTTTTGAGGGACAACAAACTCAGCGTGCCATTGTGACTGGTATTTTCTAAATTTTGTTTAGTGTTCTAGTGCTAGCTGTTTTAAAAAAAGAAAAGGTCAAGGACTTCTGGGCTTCCAAGAGGAAGAGATTAGATGAGCTAAGAACAGAGTAGCATCAGAGAATTAAAACTGTTTGAGTTTCACAATTATACAATAGGCTATGCTGAGGATGCTGGTCGAGTAGGCAGATTTACTGGATTTTAAAATAATTTCCTGAGGTACATGTGCTGGGATAAATATGTTTTGTTACTGTAGAAATGCAAATTGAAATGAAGAAATAAATCCCACAAAGGCATGAGCAGTGGCAAATTGCAGTCATTAGCTCAACGTCATTCCTTTATGCTTCCTTGTTCTAAGCTTTCTTATGATAATCATTATTTAAATTTCATGTTGTGCATTGCTAAGGGGCATCACTTTGCAACACTTAAAACTATAAATATCTGCTGTTGTATGTTTAAGATATCTTTTAACCTTAATTTTTTCCTATTTATAGGGAAAAACTACAGGTGTGTAAGACATTATAAGAATAGGAAAAAAGCTGATGTAACAGGGAGGGGACTACCACCATATCACCATTCTGAGGTTATCATGTATTTTAATGAACACTTCTAATGTTAGAAGTTCTTTACCTGGTTTTCTTCTATACGTGGGAGTGTTCTCTGTTTAAAAATCAGAGCAGAGACTTCAGCAGTGTACAGTCAGCTGGTAAAGAGCTGAAGTCTGCATATTACAGGCCTGATTCATTTGTGCTGTTCCAACCCATGCTGCAGGGTCCCAACAAGAGAACGAACCACAATTGACCTTGTGAGAGTAAAAGCTTTTAAATTGCAGTTCTTTGGCAGGCAGGTGTGAATCTATGGGGTAGCTATACAAACAATTACTCAACTTCCCAGTTTGGTGGTTGTATTACGATCACTTAGTAAGATTGCTTGGGCACCTGATGTCTCCTTTTAAGCCTGGATCTTTGGGGCAAAAACAGATTTATATTTTTTTTCCACGGCAGTGTCTCTGCATTTGTGTGTTCCATTAGTCTATCCGAAGTATACACACACACCCTAGTTCCCTAATAATTTTCTTTCTCAGAAAAATGAAGTACAGTGAGCAACAGAGTCCCTTCCCTAGCCTGTGCTCAACCAGCACAGTGGAATTTGAAATACTTATTTAAAATGTAATGTTTGTAGAAAAATGCCTTTAAGTAGATGGAGGAAAACCCTAGAGACCAGAACAGGATGAACTGCTAAATTAAATAAAGCTTCTGGGTTTGGAGAATGTAAATCAACAGCTTGTTGTAAGAACAGTCCCCAAGTCAACAATTTTGTGCTTATCTGCATCTCTTATTCGCCACCTGCTGCTTCTAAGCCAATTTTAAACTTTTTACTAATTATGAAATTCTTCTAATCTTAAACACTTTTTTTGATTCCCAAATTTTATTGTATTCTCAACTCCTTGTATTGTCATCATATATACTGATTATAGGATTTATCTCATTTATCTTAGCCATTTACAGTTTAATTGCTTAAGTCTAAACTGATCAGTTTACAGTCCACAGAGAATAATGGAAGCCAGAATTAGTAACTTAGGCCAGTGCTATATGTAGACTTAATAACATCCGTGTCTGCTCCTGAGGGCTGTGTTAGTGACTGCATTTATTCTGTGGTTCACTTTCAGGAGGCTCACTTTCACATTGCTCATGGGTAGACTCACTTGAAGCAGCTGGTTTCCATCCACAATGCACTTTGTAACAGGTGACCCCTATCCCTGTCTATTACCCTCACAAAACTAGAACATTATTGTTGTATTTTTGTTTCATCTATTTCGAAGTGTTTGAAATTGTGTGAAACTTGTGTTGCAGGTTACTATGATGGTGTGTTTATAACACAAAACTGAGGGTACATTTCATATCCCGAGGCCCGACCGGAGGATGTAAAGCAGTGTTTGAGAAAGAGTTTTGGAGCTTTGTATGGCAGAGAAAGGCAAGGCTGGCTCAGTTTTGCCTATTCTGTCTTTTGGGAATGACTACTGGCATAAACCATCAACAAAAAACAAGTCTGTTTTATTTTGGGGGGAACAAAGAAACCAAATCAAACAGCCTAGGAGTGAAGCAATAAATAGACTAGGGAACTGAGACTCAAGAATGAACTAAGAAGCTAAGTTATTTGATTGTGTATATGTATTTTAAGAAAATAATTTTTAACTGTGTAAGGTAGAGTTAGTGAATCCCATTCTTGATTTCTTATCTACTTTCATAGGATGAACAGACATACACTTCCTTTTGTTTAGAAAAATCTTTACCAGTAAGAGCACCAATAGGAGCATCTTCAATGTTGTACTTTTATGCTGTTAATTTTGGGGTTTGATTCTACCTTTAGCAATGTGATGCACATTTGTACCTTGTGAAAAAATGTTGGGGGGATGTGAATATTCTCATAGGACAAATAAGTTGAGGTAGCATTTCAGGGTTGTGAGGGCCAAACTGGTCATCTATGTCCAAAAAATTTACTGCCTAAATATATTCTTTATTTTTCATTCCATTCTCATTTAAGCCCAATAGAAAACCTTAGACTTCCTAGGTAACTTTTAAAGACTTATTACTTGAACTAGTTAACACTTCAAATCATGATATTGTATTTAAATCATGATATTGTGTTTAAATCATTTGGGTGTTTTTAAAATTTTATCCATGGTTTTTGACCCAGAGATTAGACACAATGCCCCCAAACATTCGAAAATTATAAGAGCTGGTTTTCTAAGAGCCACACCAGCATTGTTAAGAATATTTTTTTTCACATTTGCATCCAGTCTTTCCTGCATATGCAGGCACATACAGAGATATATCACTGTACACAAAGATAAAATTCAGACAATATCTTAACATCCTGAGCTGCTATTCTGTTTCACCACTATCTGAATAGTCATTATTTATTTTCTTGTTCCCTGCTTCTGACAAATTTCTGCTTGATGGGTGCCTTTAGGGTATAGATTTATAGTTTTCACTCACTTGAAAATAATTTTCTCGTATTGAATGAGATTGTGATTGCTTTATTTTTCCAAATATTTCCTCTCATAAGAAGTAATTCACCTGACTTGGCCCATAAATGCTAACCATATATTCATTGCTATTTCTATATACATGTTTTTCTTAGATTGCAAGCTCCTTGAGATAAAATTCTGCGATCTTACTCAGAAGTTAGCAATTGAAATGATCCTAGTTAGTACTCTTAGACACAAATGTACCAATTGTAATAGTAGATGCTGGAATAATATATGGTGTAATCATTGTTTTGAAGCAAAAAAGCCGCTGCATCAAGACCTGAGATTGACGCAGTTCGACCTCATCACAGCTGACCCTATTTTGAGTAGAAGATTGGGCTGAATGACCTCCTGAATTCCCCTGAAACGTGAATTATCCTATGATATTATGAACTTCAACTGCTACATTTCATTGTTACTTTATCTTTCCTGGAAACAAAGTATCAGAAAAATACCATTTCTGCTGTAAATTTTTTATGCATAGATGTGTGTTTTATATATATATATATATATATAAACACAGCTACAAATACTGGCCTCTTGCTATTCTTACAGGTTTCTAAAATGAAATCATACCCTTTTCAAATTTATTTGATACTTCTAGTCTCACAGAAATACATTTACTTTGTTTTAGTAAGGGAAACCAAAATGAAACTCACTGAAAATGTTACTTTAAGAAGCCAGTCAGTGCATCCATGGGAAAATATTATCCATCCCTCAGCAGAATATTTTTAATCTATGATTGTTTTTGCTGCTTTTTAGAGAGGTTCATTTCTTCCAGGTCATATATTTTTCAGTGATAACAAGGGCTGCAAGATGTACTTTCAGTTTGGAGTCACATTCTTACTCTGGCATCAGTTAAAACATTCAAACTCCCTCTTCTTTTCCATTCCTTTCTTTCCTATGTCAAAACTAGATCATATTTTGTGTACATTTTCCTGTAGGATTGAAGAGAACAATTTTATGTTTGAAATATAAAATCAATCTTGATGTTAAAATTGAGCTATATGGGCTTTTTTAATATTTGAGAGCAATCATATTCTCTGAGGAATCTGTGTACAAACTCAGATCTGAAAGAAAATGGTGGTGTTTTTACAGTATGTGAACACAACCATCTGATTTATAGTTCAATCTGTTAATGCACTCTGTTATTAGGCCACCTGGCAGTTTTATGCATTGTGAATTTAAAGAGGAGCTCAATGTAACATAAGCTTTACAAGCTGGGGAAATATTATTGAAATGAAACATGAATGAGAACCATTTAAACAATAAAATAATGTGTGTAGACTATATATTTTTTCATTTTAGTAAATGCACAGCCGAGGTTTTCTTTGCTGAAGTTAGATGAGGTTCTGAGAGACTCCAACAATGAAAGTTTGAGCAAGCTTCTTATAATACTGAGAGTCCTGTAGTTTTTGATGCTCACATCAGTAAAACCAAACACACATCTCGCTGTTGCACCAGGAAAATGCAATTTGGAGAACTATTTTCACAGTTTTCTTAAGGTAACATTTAATTATTGTATGGGTTGCAGTTCATTCCTCAAGAGAAAAGAAAAAAAAAATATATATGTCTACCAAAAAAAATGGATAGATGCAGTTTTACCAGCCCACACTGCAAATGGTCATGAGCAAAGGCCTTAAAGAAAACAAGGAACATCTTAGTAAGATGGAGTTAGTCTTAGCCATGTGTGTGTATAGATAAAGTAATTTACACATGCATACAAATACTAATTCTATCTCTCTTTTTGCTTTGGTTTTATGTCTTTAAAATTCTTGTTTTCAAGTTTCTGTTCAATTCCAGAAACTTCCTTTTTCTGTTTAAAATGAAATCTGAGCACATTCATATGACCTCAGGGCCAGCAAGAAGAGTTGGCAGAACTGCAAATACAAGCATTGTATTATTCTATGTTATAACCCCTCCTCACCTGGCACAGAACCCTGGAGGCACCTAAATTTTCCTAGGTGCTTATGGGCACGTCTACATTTTGAGCTGTGTTTCAATTAAATGTTTGCTAATTTGCCCAGTACCCACAGGAGACCGTTTTCATTGGAGTTAAGAATCAAAATGAAACCTTATCTGTCATTTGTTGCTTTTTTTACAATGTTAAAATAAAGAGATATTTTGCATGCAGTGGAAACACACAGTGAATAAAATGGGCAGAGTGCCTTTTTGTCTTGCCTGGGTAGTCACTTAAGGCATTTCAGAACTCCTGATTTTTCTTTGCCCTCAACTACAGGGACAGGATTGGAAGGATTTGAGAATTTGTCTTCTCAGGGCTTTACTGGTCATGAGCTGGGAAGGCTGGTTTAAGCTTTAAAAAAAGCACAACAAAAGACAAATTCAAGGGAATGATTACAAACTTGAGTCACAGTTCTTTCCCCATGGCAGTGCTGATAAGCACCTTCCCTTTACTCAATACAAGAAGTGAAGAGAAGCACTTTATATAGGAAATCTTGTCAGTGTGTTTATTAATATAAATTTATTAGCACTTCCATCCTTCAACAGGCACAGAGTAAAGAGGTGTGATTCAACAAGGAAATAGTGCACTGTTAAAAGACCTGTGTGTATCTCCCCACAACCTTGGCCATGGTATTTAAAGCTTTGTTACAAGGCTTTGTAAGGTTAGTTACAAGGCTTTGTTACTAATCCTGAAATAGAGAACCTCAAAGTCTTGCCTCGATAGGAGTTTATTCACAACTGGAAGATCCAATTTCCTCATTTGACATCAGAGAGGAAGACTTGAATCCAAGTTGTTCACATTTTTAATGAATGCTATAATCACAGAACTGCAGAATAGTTGAGGTTCGAAGGCTGCTCTGAAGGTCATCTTGTCCAAACCCTCTTGCTCAAGCAGGAACACCTAGAGCCAGTTGCCCAGAACTTTGTCCAGAGAGCTTTTGATTATCGCTAAAGACAGAGACTCCACAACTTTCTCTGGGCAGCCTGTGGCCGTGTCGTGATCAGTCACCATGAAAGTAAAAAACATTTCCCAGTGTTCAGGTAGAACCTCCCATGTTTCAGTTTGTGCTCATTGTCTCTTTTCAAGAGGCGCCACTGTACAGCACAGTAAAGAGGCTGGATGCTTCCTCTTTATACCTCTTTCAGGTATTTATACACACCGGTAAGGTCCCCCTGGAGCCCTCTCTGCTTCAGGCTAAACAGCCTCAGCTCTCTAAGCCTTTCCTCATAGATGAGATGCTCCATCTAAGTGCACCTTCACTAAACTGTCTCCATGTTTCTCTTGTACTTAGGAGCTCAGAAATGGACACAGCATTCCAGGTGTGGCCTCACCAGTGCTGAGTAGAGTGGAAGGATCACCTTACTCAGCTTTCTGGGAATTCTTAGCCTGATACAGCCCAAGATGTCGTTCAGCTTCTTTGAACCAAGGGCATATTGCTAGTTTGTGTGAACTTGGTGCCCAGTAGGACCCCCTGGTCCTTTTCTGCTGAGCTGTTTTCCAGCTGGATCGCTCCCAGCACACACTGATGCAGGGTTATTCCTCCCCAGATGCAGGGCTTTGCACTTCTCCTTGCTGAACTTTTGTGAGGTTCCTGTCCTTCTCACTCTGCTGAGGTCCCTCTGGATGGCAGCATGGCCCTCTTGTGTAACAGCTGCTCCTCTCAGTTCTGTGTCATCTGAAAGCTTGCTGAAGGTACACTCTGATGCATCATCCAGACCATTAATGATGATGATGCTGGACAATACTGGAACCAATATTTATTACTGGCATACACTGCTAGTTACTGGCCTCCAACTAGACTCATACCTCTGATCACCACCCTCCAGGCTCAGTTCACTCAGTTTTCAACTCACCTCACTGCTGATGCAGCCCATAAATCAACAGCTTGTCAATGAGGCTTTAGTGGGAGGCTGTAAAAGGCCTTACTGAAGTCCAGGTATCAATCATCAGGTATTAGGAAAAGATGCTACTACTAATTGTCTAAATTTGTCATAGGATGGGGAGAAGCAGACAGGTGTTCAATGTTTTTCCAAAAAGAATAATTTTTTGCACTACTTGTATCACCTTCACTGACTATAGATGGAGTATGGGATTACCCAGTGTGATGCAGAGAGCAAAAAATGGGCATAAGTTTAACTTTTGTGAGTCCTTAGGTGAGATGGAAATCTTACTTTATGCTATGGCCAGGGAACTAAGGTGAGAGGCTGTGTTACTCCTCTCACATTTCATTATATCTAGTGCAAGGAAGCATATTTGCTAACTGGGCCCAGAAATGGTTCTAAACTTCTTGCAGATCATCGCTGGATGATTTTCAGATGGTGTACATTTGAATTAATTTGTCTAAATATAGGTGTCATTATTTAAGGGATCTGTCTGATTTTTTCTTATAGGAAATGGAGAGCTACTCAAAGAGATCTCAAAATGGCTCAATTCTATACCACACCAGAAATAACTAGTACCATTTGAAATTACTTGACTTCTCCATCCAGTGTCTGACACTCCAAGAAAGTGTGTTTGCCACAGGTTCTTTTCCTTGTATAACAGCATATGAGACTGGCTCAACTAGTCTGAGGCATCTTAAATAGTACTAGACACTAATGTTTTGTCAACTTTTGCTCTTGACCACTTTTAAAATTCTATAAATTGCTTTGGAAGACATTTAGCTCACACATAGTCATTTGCACACCTAAATATAGGTGTTACAGATAGGAGTTAAATCTGGTTTCAGTGAAAGGGTTCTACATAACTAAATGCTTGTAAAATGTATTTTGAGGAGAAATACACCACATATATACTTTGAGAAGTTTCTCACCACTGCTCATAAACTGTCTAGTGCTCTTTGAAGTACACTATGAGGTTGCAAACAGCCAGTGTAAAAAAAAAATCAGGGTTTTAATCAGTAAGCTTTGAAAGTACTTGAATGCCAGCCGAATCCAAAGTGTCAGGGCATGGAGTAAAAATAAAGCTGTTTCTATTCTGCTTCATTTTTGTTAATCATGATGATCACAACAAGAAAGCTATATTCTTATTTCTTTAAAATGAACAACATTAAAATATCTTTGAACAATATTGGGAAATGTCATTTGAGGGTTTTTAATAAGTCTTCAGGCTTAGTCTAATGTATAGTGACTTTCACCCTACAAGTCAAGGCAGCAGGAGACTAATTTGTTTGTGTTAGTTCTGAGAATATTTTTGCACAGATGGAAGGCTTGGCAGATTCAATTCTATTCTACTTCTATTTCTAGTCTGCTTCAGTTTTGTTAATCATGATGATCACAAGAAAGCTACATTCTTATTTCTTTAAAACAAACAATATTGAAAAATCTTTTATCTTGACAAATATCATTAATTTGGGGCTTTTTATAAGTCTCCAGACTTAGGCTAAGGTGTAGAAACTTTCATCCCAGGAATGACCCTACAAGATCAAGTTTGAAGTACATATGAAAACATGAGGCAGCAGACAATGAACTGCCAGTGTAATACTGAAAGAAGGAATGCAAAAGTGCAGCATCTCCTCTGTGAAAACAGAGCAATACAATCTCTGCAGTTGTCAGCTAGTCACCTTTCACAAGCAGAAAATTCACTCCACAAGGCTTTTTAAAATTCTTCTTTCCTTGTAACAAAGCTGAGCTTAGAAGTTTGAAATCAATGCCTTGTAAAAAGAAACCAAGTGGGTGGCATTTTCCAACCATGAGACATGTCATTACCATTGACCTCACCACTCTTCTTAAATAGCCAGAGAAGGGCAACAAAATTGTCAATTAGATTTGCAGTGAGCAGGAGTCAGCTTTACTTAACTTGTGCTTGCCTGCATAATCATGCATATCTCTCCTCTATATCAGGAGTTGTTCAAGCCTATAATAACTAGGGTTCAACAAGTCTGAACCACCTTCCTTTGCTGATGATATGGAAGTCGTTGATTTGCTACAGATTATTCGGGATTTTTTTTGTAGCCTTGACGGATTGTCATATTTTAAATACCACCTCTGAGAGTTTCTGCTGCAGCTACCAAATAGGAAATAGTGGAAGGAAGTGCAATATTAGGAAAAACATGATGGTGTTTTTTACTTTTTTAAAGGCTGAAGCAGGTTTCTTTGTTGCTCTGCACATCATAAAGCAAGCACACTAAATTTGGCATGATGTGCAGTCTCATCATAGGACAGGGTAAGGGACAGACAGTGCTGAAGGTGAAAGCTAAGCACTATTTTCAGAGTTATATGCAGACAGTGGGTGAAATGTGGCAGCATTATGACTTCCTTAGCAACAAAGCCCTACTGCCATAAAAACAAAATATTTACTCAAATGGTTTTAAAAAGTTTAAGCAGGTTAGATTTAAAGCTGATGAATATGCTTGTCAGCACTAATAGCTGTGCAATGTTTCTTCAGTTGGCAGGGTCCACTGTAGAAAGGGTGCTTTTTAAAAATTAGTAATTCTTCCTGCAAGGTTAGTATCTAACTGTTCCCCAAAAGAGAAACTCTCTTTCAACAATATATTCTTCCAAGATTTCCTTTACATAATATAGCCTGTCTCTTAGTCTAATCATGGCACTGAACTTCCCTGTTTTATAAAAGCAGCCTAAAGCTGTGCTGCTCTAACAAATTCCCACTGACTCACATTTGAGTCTGTGGTTTCATATCCCAAGTTACAGTCTGGATACACCAAGGCTAGAAAGATTTTGTGTGCTGAAAACAGGTGCACAGTAGTCCTATTAAGTAGTAACAGCTATGCTTATCAGCCATTTGTAAAATGATAATAATCTTGGCTACCTTTTCCACACGCACATACTCTAGGGGATGGGGCTTTCATGCAGATCAAATGTACCATTCATCAGCAATTCTATGCAGTCACTAGATTAGGTACCCATCAGGGACACATAATATTCCACTTTACTTCAGTGATGTCAAGATTCCATGGGTTAGAGATTTGACTAGTCTTGAACAGGATTTGGACCCCTTTCCCATGTACTTGTTTTTCCTTTAACATCCATCCTGGAGGTTTTCTACCGTATCCATTTTTCAGGTGGTTGATAGTCCTGGTATCCACTGGTCTTCATCTTCATTGAATAGCTCCACGTAAGACATGTTGCTTCCTGCTTTATTTTGTGGCACACCTTATGCATGTGAGGACCTTGTCAGGAACATCCACAAAGACACCTCAGAGATCTCTCCTCCTGCCCTGCACGATATGTACACAGTGGATGAGCTGTATCTGCTGCTTGTGGTTAACTTATGTGCCTCATTTGTTTGCTTCCCCATTTTTTGACACTCAAAGGTTCCGAAGACATTGATCTACATTCAAAACTGAATTCTGGACCCTTCTTCCCTTAAAAAAATTTAATTTAGATGTTTCATACACAGAAAAAAAAAAAAGAGACAATCTTCTCCTTTCCTCTAACACTGTTGTTTTCAGTTTACACGTTTCTACCATATCTCCTTCTACTATGCCATGCCTGCCCTGGAATTTTTAGTGCTGAAGGCCTGATTTGCTACAGAGACTAACATTTTTCAAGTGTTATTCCACCCAATTCATCACATTTACTTAAAATACATATAGTCAAACATAAGCCATAACAAAATTAGTCTTAGTTATTTAAAAGTGTGGAGCTGTAAACTACTACATCACTGGAAGAAATCTCAATTAAACAGAATTGCCATCCACATTAAGCAGTAGTCATTGCCATTAAGTATCATTGGACTTAAATTGTTCCCAGAGAGACATCCTGATTAAGTGGACTTCCTAGTCTAAGTGTATCTCAATTAAATAGAATGTGCTGCATCAGCATTTCATTTTATGAATGCTCTGAGAAGACATTTGATTAGAATTTTGAAATGGTTTGTCTGATTGCTATCATTATTGAAAATTTAGATGGGAATGTGAAAAGAACTTAGGGAAATCAGTATTTATGGCAATTAGGCACCTAGCTCTTGGACCTTTTAACAATGGCCAGTTAAAGGTGTTTGGGTGGTTTGTACATAATAGTTTGGTTCTGTGTTGACATGGTTAGTTGTGCTTAAAGGGATTAAACAGCAAATCTGGAGGTAAGTATGTGCCTGGTCTTGAAGGCTTAAAAACTTTTATTTCCCTTTCTAAAACTCTTTGGCTCCAAGGAGCTGTTTTTCTGCACACATATGTTTAGGACTTTAGTGCTTATTTAGAACTTGTCAGGTCTTCTTATGTCCTTATACTGATCTCTCTCATATTTAAATATCAGATGGAAACATTCTGTATTTTAAGCCTGATGTGAAGTCATAATCCAGAAGGTTTCATTTGCATGCAATCAACCCATATTTCCAGAATAGGACTAGATTTCTCTTCAGAATTTCTTATAGACATTTCTTTAAAATATCTAGGTTCTTATTGAAATAATAATCACCTGCCTGATCCAAATAGATACAGATCCAGTGTAACACAAACAGCAAATGAGGGAAACAGAATCATTCTTCCAGGAAAGAAAAATGATAATATGGATATTCTAGTGGTATAAATTACTCATCCTGTAACTTCTGTTTAATGAGATTTTATTCTGAAATAGTTATTTTATAACAATAAAAGTCAAAAGAAACCCATTTTTGAATAATATTGTTAATATGAGAAAGAAATGAGGAACAACTGAAAGTCATAAATGTCTCTAGGTACATCATCTAGCTGAAAAAGATCATGCAGTTTAACATGTTTGCTTGTGAGTTTGCATAAGCCTAACAATTTTTTGAAAGCTATTGACAATTTATTCCAATGAGATAATCAGAATAAAAGTTATACTATAATATCATAGTAAATATAATAATATCCACAATATCAGAATAAAAGAATAAATAAATATATATATCAGATATAATATCAGAATTAAAAAACCAGAAATATAATATCAGAATAAAAAAACCAGAAATGTTTTATTCTTCTTTTCTGTATTTGGGCACTGCTCCGATCTTACCACGTGCAATCATGTCCCAGCTGCACAGAGGAAGTCTCTGTCACCTTAAAAAATGGAAGTCCACTTATCCACAATACAAGAAGGTGTTTATCTACTTAATTCCCATTAGCATTAATGGGAGTTACATGCCTAATGCTGCTCAACATGGGTGAGAAATACACCTTAAATTTTCAGCTGCTTGAAATAGCAGCCTCTGCAACCACACATAAGAGATTATAAATAAAGAAACAATAGAAACAAAGCAGGCTCCTAAGAGGTACCAGCAGCATATAGATAGAAACAGACAATTTTCCCCTCAACAAGATTTTCTGCTTAAATCATTTTAGTAAATAAATATTTAACAAGTGACAGAACTTAATTGATGTTTATATTTACACGGCAGTTAATTTATATTCTGCTAAAGCTGAATCCTCCATCCACAATAATGCTTTATATCCCTCTGTGGTGGCAGACACCCAAACAGCACAGTTGTGTTTTTGAAGAAAAACATAACAACAACAAAAAAATACACTACTCAAATACTATATAAGTCATTACTTTTTTTTTTCTTCTCTTCAGCTGTCAGATGCATTGCATTATATTATCAGATTGATAGATCTAGTGTTATTTCAACATTTACCATTTTACAACAACAAATAGAAAACATATAAGGAAGCTTTGGTAACAAATCTTTCTTAATATGTATGTGAAGTAGACAGTTAGTCCAAGAAAAAAAAATAGCTGATGACAGATTTTATTTCAATCTGCTGGTGCTTATTAAGATGTCTACAAAGAAAAAAGCTGCATATGAATACATCTCTTTGTGCAAACAAAGGAAACTTTTAATTGCTTTAATCAGCATTTGCTTTGTCTTTGCAGTGACATAGAAAAACAAGTCAGGTACAATCAGTAAATGTTTTCTAAGGAACATTTGTAAGCAGAGAAAAGGAAATTTGTAAGCAGAGACTTCAGAAGATTTTTATTATTTGTGTTTAGAACATGATTAAGTCTATGTTACATGTGCAACATCTTAAATTTGCTGTATAAAACAGATTTGTACAAGATTTTATTTTATATCATTTTAGCACATGGAAAAGAAGCCGACATAAATCTGGTCAAAACTCTCTCCCACAAAACCCTACAGCAAGAGCTGTAGAAGCTATATCAGATTTTAGAAATCAGAGCACAGCCCAAGGAAACAAACTGCATGTTGACAAAGATGTGCCGCTCAAAAGATAATAATTTGACAAAATCCATGTCAGCCAACAGGGTTTAGAGAAAGCAATCCTTTCAGCTTTCTTCTTTTACTTCTTTCAGCTCATAAGCTCTTGATTTTATATCCTGATGGGCCTGTAGCTCAGTCCTTCTCAACAGAACGAAGGGCTAAAAATTCTCCTCCTTCTATTAAAAAAAAAGGAATAAAAGGAACCACAACACCCAAATGTCTCTTGAGCAGAAAATAGGAGTTAGAAAACACTCAGCACTTTCTAGATCAGGTCCCACAGGGGGATTAGTTTTTCAAATTTTTGAACTGGTTGGACAAAGTCATGGTCCTGCTGAAAGGATGGGCCATTCAGCTATCCAGAGGAATCTCAGAATCACAGAATGGGTGAGGATGGAAGGGACCACAGTGGGTTTTCTGGTTCAACCTCTCTACTCAAGCAGGGCCATTCTAGAGCATGTAGCATAGGATTGTGTCCAGATGGGTCTTGAATACCTTCAGTGAGGGAGACTCCAAGACTTTTCTGGGCAATCTGACCCAGGACAAAGTCAATTGCACAGTAAAGAAACTCTTCCTTATATCCAGGTGAAACTTCTTGTACATCACAGTCTGCTGGTGTCTTCTTGTCCTGTTGCTCAGCAACATNATCAAGCATGATTTATCTTTAGTGCATCCATGCTGTCAACTCCTGATTATATTTTTTCCTTCCCATAGTTAGGGATGACATGCAGGATGAGCTGTTCNCAGATACTTGTATACATTGATGAGATCCCTTCTCCGTTGTCTCTTCCCGAGGCTGACCTGGCCCAGCTTGCTCAGCCTTTCCTCATAAGAGAGATGTTCCAGTTCTTTAATCGTCTTTGTTGCCCTCTGCTGGACCTGCTCCAGGAGCTCCATGTCTGTCCTGTACTGGGGAGTCCAGAACTGGACACAGCACTCCAGATGTGCCTCACCAGGGCTGAGCAGAGGGGCAGGATCAGCTCCCTTGATCTGCTGGCAAAGCTCTTCCTAATGCACCCCAGGATACCATTGGCCTTCTTGACCCCCAGGGCACACTGCTGGCTCATGGACAGCTTGTTGTCCACCTGGACTGCCAGATCCTTCTCTGCAGAGCTGTTTTCCAGCAGGTCAGCCCCCAGGCTGTGCTGCTGCATGGGCTTATTCTTCCCCAGGTGCAGGACCCTGCATTTGCCTTTGTTGAATTTCAGACAGTTCCTCTCTGCCCCTCTGTCCAGCCTGCCAAGATCCCTCTGAAGGGCTGCACAGCTCTCTGGGCCATTCCTCCCAGCTTTGTGTCACCAGTGAACTTGCTGAGGAGGCATCTGTCCCTTCATCCAAGCCATTGATGTATGAGTCAAACAATACTGGGCCCAGTATTGAACCTTGGGGGACACCACTAGTGACAGACCTCCAATTAAACTCTGTGTCACCAATAAAAACCCTTTGGGATCTGCTGTTCAGCCAGTTCTCAATCCACCTCGCTGTCCACTCATCCAATGCACACTTCCTGACTTTGCCTGTGAGGATATTATGAGGGACAGTGTTGAAAGCCTTGCTGGAGACACTTAAATAATAATACACACATACATAATATTGGAGACAATAGTCACTGCTCTTCTCTCATCCATCCAGGTACTTGTTTCATGATAGAAGGCAATCAGGTTGATCAAGCATGATTTATCTTTAGTGCATCCATGCTGTCAACTCCTGATTATATTTTTTCCTTCCCATAGTTAGGGATGACATGCAGGATGAGCTGTTCCATCACCTTTGCAGGGATTGAGGTGAGGCTGACTGGCTGGTAGTTTCCTGGTCCTCCTTCTTCTTGCCCTTTTTGAAGACTGGGGTGACATTTGCTTTTTCCAGGCCTCAGGCACCTGTCCTGATTGCCATGACCTTCCAAAGATGATCATGAGTGACTTTGCTATGGTATCTGCCAGCTCTCTCAGCACTCACAGATGCATCCTGTCAGGGCTCATGGACTTGTGGATGTCCAGTTTGCCTGGGTGTTCTCTAAATCAAACCTCCTTGACCATGGGAAAGCCTTTCAACCTCGCTTTACCCTGTCCTCCAGGGTCAGAGATCCCTGAGGGCTGGTCTAGCCAGTGAAGATGTGAAGAAGCTGCTAAGTAACTCTGCCTTCTCTGCCCTCTCTGTTAGCAAGGTCCTGCCTCTATTAGTAATGGGCCCACATTATCCTTAGTTTTCTAAGCATGGTTTCACTCAGTGTCTCTGCAACATTTTGCTCTTCTAAATACAGAACGGTTGTCCATCACGGAGGAAGAGTGATGGAGGGAGATACTTTTTCTTGCTTTTGTCCCTTTCTGCACCTAAAATAGGATTGTTCAGTGTTAAGACCCTTATGAGTGGTTCTTAACTGTGGTCCTGTGGAACATTCTCAGAAGTTTCAAGCATTGTCAGTATCTGAAAGCCTCTGTCCAGTTATGCCTCCTACTGCACACAGATTGCATTTGTGGAGATACATGTTTTAAATTAATTCTGATTTTAAGTGCCTCTGGGCACTGAATTCCTTCAACAGGCCTCAGTGTGTGCAGCAATTCTTGCCCTATCATTGTTTACTGTTTGTCAGATCAGTAGAAGGCTAAGTGAACATTTAGTTTCTGTGTAGCTGGTATGACTGTCTTTCTGTAATGTAAATACATACACCAAAATGCTTTTTTTGGAATGGCTTCAATATACCACAGGAGAAGAGGCCTCACCAGACTCACCAGCTGTTAATCTGAGCATATTGTGGAGCTTTGTGTCATGGCATGCCTCAGACTGACAAGTAAAAATATTGGATTAAGAAGAAACAGAAACAAACATTAATTTAGCTCTTCCAGGTCTTTATTTCTCTGGTTGCAAAAATTTTCTCAACCTTAGCTGAAAAAATTAACTAATCCTGTTTTCAAGCTGCAGGAAGGACGTTCTCATATCTCCTCTGATAATGGATCTTTGCCTGCCATGTGACATCCCTCAATACACAGCCAAAGTGCCCTGCCTGAGTTTGCTGTTTCTGTGGTCCAACCTCAGCATTTAGCTGAAGTCTGTGATCTTCTGAGGCTTGCAGCATGTTCAACAAACATAAAGAGAAATGTGTTGCTTCAGAAGAGACCTTGAAAAAAGAGATTAATGTAGGTGCTCTGCTCTAAATTACCCT
Source organism: Leptocoma aspasia (assembly GCA_013399835.1). NCBI lineage: Eukaryota > Metazoa > Chordata > Aves > Passeriformes > Nectariniidae > Leptocoma > Leptocoma aspasia. The sequence continues at coordinate 895,220 of VXAX01007457.1, read as the reverse complement.
CTTGAGAGGACTGTGGATCCCGTCTCTCTCTCCCTGACCCAAACAGAATTTAGGAAGCTCAGCCTGGACCTTTTGCATTCAGAATTGGGGAAAGTCTCTTGGGGCCTCAATAAACAGCTGGTCCCCCAAAAAAGCTATTAGAATACAGGTTATCAGTAGATAAAGCTAATAAACAAAAATAGTTCTGGTGGAAGAACAATGTCAAAGTCATACTGACTTCAAAAGGGCCAATATTTCATCCTATGTGATTTTAAACTAGCCACGAAATGGACAGTACTCTGCTACTGACATTGGAGCTATCATTTTATCCCTAATTCAGACAGTAAACATTTCACTTGCTAGCTATGAGATGGACAGACTCATACAGAATAACCCTTCAAGGATAAACACCCTTTTTAAATCACTGAAGAATTTGTGTGGGACCTTAATCACTAGCACAGACTGGCAGGTCATTTTTCTGACACTCGCACACAATTTTGAAAATCAGCCAGAACTGACAGGTGCAAAGTTTCCGCACTCCTGTTATACACAATAATTCAGTAGTAAATGGTTATATGTGTCCTAGATATAAATATAGATATAGATTGATATAGATATATCCAGACATGTTTTGGCAGTAACTGGTGCTCAGTAATGGAGGAATATAGTACACAATTGTGCTCAAATAAAGCAGTTGAGAAAAATAGAAGGTATCTAGATTTTTTAAAAGTTTAGTATGTTTACTCTTTGAATTTTCCTATAATACTACATGGTTTACCACCATTGGAAGATCTAAAAATGAAGAAATATTTTAAAAAGAGTAATGAAGGTTTCACTGTTTCTGTGAAAAAGCCATTCCTCAGAAAGCTTAGTCTTGAAAACCTTTGCAAGCAAGATACATTTATGAAATTTAGTCAGGAAGCATATAATTATATGTTGGATCACAGTCTAAATCAGCAATGTGTAATACAGGGGTCATCCAGGAAAGAGCAGTTTGAAGCAAAGGTCTTCCAGGGAAATTCTCTTGTCCTCCAATCTTCCCCTCCTCCTTAAACTTATTTCTGTCCCCTGCAGAGTTCTTGAGAGACCATGAATGGCACTCACCCCCCCACCCTCTATTTAATAAAGTACTGAAATTGTGTATTATTATTTTATTGACATTTTAACATTTACATATCATAGTTGCTTGATCAACATTTTGTATGATTAATGAGAAAAATCTAAAAGATTGGTGAATGTTTGATTTTTTTTCTTAGTACAGGCTACTGACCAAATTCCCTACACATATCTGAACATACTTGTTAAATAACAAATTTAATAATCAGCAAAACAATTCAATTGAAAAAATCTCCTACTCATGCCAGTATTTCTCACAAACACTGAATTGTTGTCTGCATCCAGAAGAAAATCTGACAAAAATCCTTGTAGAGGCTCAACAAAGGGATCAAGGAGGTTGGAAGATGCTGCTCTTCTCAATGTAGAGCTCTTGGACACAAGCTCCCTTGCTGAAAATATCATAGTATCAAAACCAGATCCTCGCTGCCTCTGGACACTTCCCTTGGTACAACAATTAACACGTTTTTGCCCTAATATTCTATCTCAGTTCCCCAGCCATTAAAATGGGTGAAATTATAATGCTTTATGTTGATACTCAGAGTACTTTTAAAAGGAAAATCAAATCCATTCATTTAAAATGTTATGTAGTGGTTACTGTTTCAGACAGGGTGGGTTGTATCAGACCTTGGTGCCAGAATTTCAAGTCTCTGTTTCTAGATATGACACTGAAAGCATGTTTATGTTTTAATAAAACATGATTTTTGTGGCACCAATGCCCTGTAGGATGTGCAATATGAATATTAAATCATGAAAATTGCTACATTCTTTAATAACTTGGCAAAACAGAGAAAATAATAGAAAAATCTTTCATGTTTGTCATATGCATGCCATTAACTCTACTTCATTTAACAGAAATACATATTAGTTTCAACTGTGTTAAAAACATTTATCTAATCAGAGTGTTTTAATATTTTTTGTTCTAATCTAATAACTAATGTAATCATTATCCCAGCAACCATTGCATATCCTCTGATAGAGTAAATCTTATTAAAGGTGGACAGGTTGTACTAAGTCTTGTCTGTCACTTCCCTGAATATTTGATTCTTTTTTTAAACAGAGTATTAAAGACACTTGCTTATTTGTATATTAAATCCAGAAATGCAGTTGTTCAACTGATGTTAAAAATCTAAAATTCCATAAAAGAAGATGAAATATTTTCATTAGTTAAGGTTTTTTGTCAATAAACATTGGTAACAAAGGGTAAACCTGTTCTTTCTCTAATTCAATGTCTTAAGATAAAACTGAAGGATTAAAGTAAGAACAATAAGCACGTTATCATCCTATTATTATGAAGTGTATCTGAGTTATGCTGAACTATACGAAATAAATGACAGAAAAAACAATCTACTTAGTAGGAATAAGTGTAATACAATACTTTGTACAAAAATAAAAAAACATTCAGGCTAGGAATCTCCAAATTATTATTATTATGATGCTAAATATTTAACAATTTTCACTTGAAAAATGTAAGTTATTCAATAAATAAACCGAAATATACAAAGAAAAACAAAGGAGGATAACATTTCCTACAACCCTTAATTTATTTATTTAATCTTGTCTCAGGCGCTTATAATATTCAAATGTTACGCAATTACCACAGTACAAAGCACTGAAACAAAATTCAAAAAGCTGATATCTAGGAAAGACAGCATCAATCAAACCTCCTATCAATAGAAATCAATTGCTCAGAGGTACAAAGAGTAGGAAAAAAGAGAATAGCAGGAATGAATTACACAGTGGGGAGGGCAAAGAATGGTCAGGAATAAGCCACCCCAAATCACAATGACTTTTACAGCATTGTAGGTGTTCACAGTACTTCAGATCCCAAACCCTCTGTAACTCTGTAGCAGCAGATTGCAAGCATAAATATTGCCATGCCTGCAAGAACAGTGACAGGAGGGGACAGGATCCCCAAATAAAGTTAAGCAGAGATAAACCACCCACTCCACATACAGTAAATGCTAGTACATTCTGTTTAGTATATTTACCTTTTAAGAATGAGACTATAAGCATGGAATGGAGTCAGAAAATTATTTTTTTTTAAAGCATGACACATATAATACATAACCCAGATAATCTTCGCACAGACATTTGAGAATTGACCATAAAGTGAATAAGCCTTGCAGCACAGCTGAAGTGAATAGCTCACTGTTCTCCAGAAGTACAAATGAGAGGCAGGTTCTCCATCAGCTGCAGCTTCCAGGTCAAGGAGTTCTGTTCAGGGTCAAACTGTGACAAGGTTAAGTTTGGTAAAGGACAGAGACAGTTATCATAATTCTTAACTTTAGCAATGTCCCTAGAACAGAAATTGTAACATCATGTTAGGTGTCTGAGATACTTTCTTCTCTCAAAGAGGGATACCCAGAACAGCTAAAATTGGCTAAGTGAGTAACGCCAGTGACACAAGCTAGCTAAAGTCCCATGCCTTCTTTAAGCTGACGTGTCTCCCTGGGACTTTGGAATGGCACTTTGCCACCTAAGATTCCACACCACAAAAATTGTTTTTGAAGGAAAGCCCCTCTATACTTTTTTTTCCCTGAAGAATTTAATAATGTTTTTACTTCCAATTAAAAGAAAAAGATACTTCCAATTAAAAGAAAAAGATATCACTGTGTAGCCACAGACACAGCAGTCTTCTCAAACCTACTTCTCACAGGGAAGCACTGCAGCCAGTTTGGGTGTACCTATACCAGCAAACAAAAAAGGACCAGGAACTGGCTTCTTGCCACAGGGCCATCTGACTGACAGATTTTATACTCCTTAGGACTGGTCTCCTATAGAGAGATTTACCCTGCAGTCAGCACAAGAAGCTTATCAACTAAGAGTTAAACAGTGTGGACAGCAAGGATTCAGTGCTGAAGTCTGCTCTGCTGCTGTCTTGTATTTAGAGAATTCTCCCCCCACTACACTGGGGAAGGAGCATTGTTTTCTCTCCCTAAGAAATTATGCAAGAAAAAAGCAACATTTGTAAAAAAGGATTACAGAATGTATTACACTGGTTGACAGAAATTGGAAAAAAAATATGATTTTGGGACACACACTTTTTTACATTTCTGTCATAGAAGCTTCAGTCTTGAAAGCTAAATACATGTTGGAAGAAATTACTCTTGTTTTAACCTGTTTATAAGATATGACTTACTGTGACAAGGTGAATTCGAGATTTGTTGGACCAGAAAGAAGAACAAACTGGGAATACGGCTTTCTGGTCTGGGAATGCTGGCTGCTTAGTGATTCCAGGTTCAATTCCCCAGAAATATCTGGCATTTTGGAATATAAGCCAATGATTGTTGAATGCAAAACTCAGCAATGTGATTACAAGGAGGAACAAGAAACAGAGGACTCTCCTTCTAAAATAGGTGCCCTAAACATTCACACTCAGTGGAGATGTTCATAAACTGCTACTGTCCTAGTGACTAGAACCTTCTCCCAGGAGGATGTGATGGAACAGGGACTACGTGTGTAGGTGTTGTATCTACTAGACATACAAAAAAAACCACCCAACAATATTATTTTTCAAGGAGAAAGACAAAAATTTCTCTTGTATTTTATAGGCAACTTGAAGCGCTGGAATGAAATCAGTAAGAAAAGCCACTGCATGAAGTCCCAGCAAAGCTTAAATAGAGAAAGGCTCAATTTCCCAAATGAAAAGGAATATTAGGCAAGAACTAGGGCATCTTAGTGTGCCTTCTGCTGTTCTTGGAAAGTGACAAATCAAGGTGCCCAGTGAGCAACAAATATTTCCAAGGATGCTGCTTTGATCTAATTTCCTTCTGAGTCTCAGATTAGGTGCCTAAATCTATTCTTGGAAACAGTACTGCTCTAAAGGTATAGTCACCCAGGGTGAAACATGTCTATGCATTTGCAGTGGCACACACATATCTGCATTCTTCTGTAATCTCTGTTATCAGCTTAGACAAAATCATTGAGCAAATCACATTAATGTTGTCCCCTATCATTACCTAGTTTAGGTGTTATGACTACACATCACCACTGAGAGGACAGAAAAAAGTGAAGATTTGGCAGGCTGGGATGGTAGGCAGGCTTTCTCGAATTTAGATGCTAGTCACTGTGACTGAGTAACCTGAATAATGTCTAGCTTAATTCACCATTTACAAAATAGGGAAATGATACCAAGCTCTGCAAAGAGGAGTAAAGGGATATATATGATGATGAAGCAGACAACAAAAACTAAATTTGTGTCAAATACTATTACAATTTCTTGAATGGCAGCTAGGAACTGACCATTACCCACCTGCTTCTTGTAGCCTTTTCTTCACCAGTCCAGAGGACCATAGTTTCTGATGAATTTCATCTAGCTTTTGATCCTGTTTTGAGTCAAGTTTCAGGCTCTGAATCAGAAACCTAAAAATTATACCAGGACAATTATCTTTCTATGATGCCCTTACTCTGGCAGATGAGACACTTTCCTCATCAGTAAAAAATTAAATTTATGCAATGGAAAGTGTTGTCCATCTTAGCAGTGAGATATTGAGTTTAGTCATGAGGATACCAGGCTAATTGTGCCAGTGCTAAACAGACAAAGAGGTGTGAAAAAGTGTGTCATCTTTGTGTACTCAAGTAAGTTGAACTCTAGACCCTGAATTTCTAATTAACTCTTAAAAGTTTGTTACCATTTTTACTTCGATGTCCTGTCTAAATCACACAAGCAAAGATATAAATACTGAAATCGTTTAAATGACTGCAGAACAGTAAAAGGAAAAACCCCACAACAACAATAGAAGTCAAAACTTTGTTTTATCTCTTTCTTGGACTGGATCTGAATAAGTACAATGTTAAAAACAGTATCTCCAACAATGCTATGCATGTGAGGACTGCTTAGATTGCAGTAAGACATGGCCACAGTTGTAAAAATGGGGCTCTAACCATCCCTAAATTTAATGGTAGAGTTGGTAAATTGGTAAATTTGGTAAAAATGGTAGAGTATGGTAAAAATTTGGTAGAGTTGGTAAAAAATGGTAAATTTAATATGGTAGAGTAGTACCATATTCTTGGCAAATTCCTTCATAAGCTTAGGACTGAGGGTGACTACCTATGTTAATGCTCACCAGATTCTTCATACAGATAATCTCTAGTGGTACTCCCCTTAATATGACCTTATTACTGATTTTGTGACCTTCTGAGTAATGCAAGCGTGCTATGCAACGATATAGCATAGGCTTGAAATCATATTTGTAACGTTGCTGTAGGATTTTTATTTTGTTCAGCATAAAACACTATCTTGAATCCTGAAAAGGGCTTATTCTACATGGTACCACAAAATTGTACCACTTGTAAAATGGGATAATTTTATTTTGCCCTTCTGGTAAATGGCTTTGGGGTTTGCAGAAGAAACAGGGGCATTTGTTTTAACTGTTGGATGTTAGTCTCTGCATGAAGTCATAGTAATTATATCTTTTACTATGCCTCTATTAAAGCACACAATATAGACACATATAAATAAAATGGAATGCAAATTTGCCCTTTAAGTCTTGGCTCTGGCATGTTGCATTACTTACTTTATGTCAGTCCTGTGTAATATGATACAGATCTGCATTCTGGTATCACTAGTTTGGTCAGAACCAGTGTTTGTTTTACCATCTTACAAAGGCAATAACTCTTACAGCTGTCCAGATAGATACAAATCTCACCTGAAACGCTCAGAATGAATCCCTAAGATGGTTTGCTGGCAGCCAGAGGGGAAACTGTAGTGCTCTTGCTCCTTTCTTCTGCCATGGCCTGAACACTGAGAAAAACAATATTTACAATCGAGTGAGTTTCCAAACTGCCTAACTTTTCAGATGTGTGTTTTTTATATGTTAAATATGGTTCAGAAGATTAAAGTCTTCATTTTAGGCAAAGAAAGGAAATAATGTTTCCTGTCCCATTTGCCAAGCTAAGTGAACAACTGTTCCAGCACAATTAGAATTGTTAATTGATTTGAAAACATAGGGCTTTGAAGGTGGAAAACTGCTGACATTATTTCAATGGGGAAATGCACTCCTGAGAGAGAGCACTGCAGTACAATTTCTCTCCTTGTTTTGTTGAATATACATCTATAAAAACACTGTGAATCATGCAGTAAAAACTGCTGTGCTGATATCATAAATCTCTGATAATAAAAATTTCATTGTTGAAACAATAAAATAGACTTTTATTATAACACAGAGTATCCACCTAAACATTGTCCTTTTAGCTTCTTTGAGTTAAATGTATGCACAGTTTTACAGTCTATAAACAGATCTGGAATAAAAGTTAATAAATGTCAAAATTTGCATTTCAAAAAATTCTTGCTGCATTTTAGGGAAGATCAATCTATGAACCTTTCAACATTATGTCAAATGAAATGCTAATTGTACCTTTAGGAATTTCAGAGACAGTGACAAGAAACTAAATGCTCTGTTCCTTTGCATCAGCAAGTCGAGGATAATTGTATATCTACTCTTGTGAACTTCTAAGAAAAAAAGAGGAATGCTAAGGAAAAAGGATTTTCTATTCTTTAACTCAGGAGGGTAAACTCCTTCAGCCATCCTTCATCAATCTAACTTCAAATAAATTGTGTTAACATGTTGACAATGGACAAATCACACAGAGCTACATTTATTCATTTTATAATAGGTTTGTCAAATGATTTTCAACTAGAGATTTAAGAGTGAGAAACATTTCCATCCAGGAACAACTGACTTTTCCTATCCAAGTTTCTAGAACAGTTTTCAGCATAAATTTCTTTTTTTGGGAACAACTATCTTTTTCATCCCTCCTCAAATATTAGTAAAGTACTACTTCTTCTAAGGGTAAAACCACTAAATACATAAAGCAGACACGAAAGAGGTTTTTTATATCCTATCTAGACAAATGCGTAATGCATCCCTTGTTTTGTTTAGCAATCAATCTTAGCAGTTTATCTCTAAGCAGTACAAATTGTATGCCATAGTGGTAAGTGCAAGAACACACTCATACAATAAGGAAAACTAGCTGCAAAGTAGCACCTTATTCAGGTTTGCAGTGTTTTCCCTGTTATTATCCTACCCTTACCATATTGAATATATTTCCTACAGCTACACAGAGACTGTTGAAACGTTCACTCACTGTGTGAAAATTGAGAGACAGAATAAACCTGGGGAAATGTTTATGCTCATGTTAACCTATTCAGTCAGCTTTATCCTGCTCAGGCCTGGACTAGGCATCTTCTAGCTCTTTAAATGCTTTTACAGCAAACAGTTTGTAGTTCCCAAAACAGAGACCAGTCTCATCCTGCCTTTCTGGCTTATGGTCTATAGGCCCACATTTGTGCATTTCCAGTTGTTCACTGTAAAAACATTCCAAGCTATAGTTCAGTTAGGAGTTACATAACTCAGATGTACATTAGAACTAGAATTCATGTTGGAGAATATACATCTATTTGTGTTGCTGCTACATATCTGAAAAGGAAGCTTCAGATCCTACAGTCAGGTGTTTGAGCCAAATTCTGTTTTCACTTAAGTCAAAGACAATTTTGTCTTTGGTGTGAATAGGAATTAAGTGAAATTCCTTTTATTTATAGGTCCACAAGGATACATAATGATTGACATATTTTTAATTTACACTAAATAAATATGAAATTATGTATTCAGAGGGGATATTTTTGAGTAATTTCAGCCCTGTGTATCTCTCACTTCTACCACACGAGCTACTCAATGGTTCAGATTTGACATCCATATATTTTTTTTAAGAAAGCTGAACTCTATGCCATCTCCATGCCATATAATAGCTAGATAATCAAGAAATGTGGTACATATGAAACTCTCCTACCTAGTACTTTTTTTTATAACAACTATTTTGAAACACATGATTCCTCTGTTCTTCAGTAAAACCAATTCCTGACCCTGTTTTCTAATAAAATGGTGTTCAGCTTCATAGTCACCATAGATATATTGGAACAAGAAGCAGTACACATTAGAAATAAAAGAATATGCGTAAAATATAGTTTAGAAGTTGCATAATCTGCATAGCGTATTACATATGCCATGCAATGAATAACTATCCCATGTGGCCAACAGCATTGTGCTACAGTTTTTTGGAATAAGTGTGTTTCAGGATGCAAGTCAAACTTTTAACCATAATTCCCAATCAAATTGTAGACAATTCACTGGGGCCCTTTCTTCACCAGCCTAGCTTTCACAACTATAAAGATTGCAAAAGGTAGATACCTTTTTTTTTCTTTTCTGTAGGTACAAAGTGAAACCAAGATAAAGAACAGATAGGAAACAGACAGAACTTTCTTAACCACAATATTCATCTCTTTTTTTTTTTTAGGAGTCAAAACTGCAGGCTAATAAAGACCATTTAAAATAAAAGGGACCATTACTCCTCAGTTTTATATGAGCTTACATGCTTTCATTGTGCAAAGTGTGTTATTAATTTAACATGCCAGATTCATAGGTTTCTGCAATATCAGGTTTGATGTATTCATTATCGGCACTCAGTACATTAATTCACGCTGAAGTCCGGTAAATCAAAATTATACCATCTGGCTTCCTGTTCTTAATGATGAATTTGATGTAGGGGTGATTAAGATTGTTAGGCTTTTGAATTTTAATGTAAAAATTAGGGGATTAAAAAGGCATTTAGAAATGACCAATAGTTAGAATAAACTTACTGACAGGATCTAATTTGTGTACTTGCTAGTAAAGCTCCATTTTAATTAGCAGCCACAGTCTTTCAGCACAAGCTCAAAGAGACAGAAGTTTAGTGATTAAGAAGATGAAGCTGTTAAATTGATAAATTGACCTTGAAATACTTGTAACTGTGGGGGATGGCCTAGTAGTTGTATGGTTGGTATGTTGTGCTACCACATGGGGGAAAGGGTTCCGCAATTGACCCTGTAATTCTGCCTTTTTAGATGATTGACCATCTGGGGATGAGACAAATCACAGAGGTGACCCCCTCAATGTCTGAATTCAATTGCTCAATTTGTAAGCAAACAAATTCCATTATTATTCAGCACTTGCTGGCAGATAGCCTGAAATACCACCTCAGTTCTTCAACATCTTACTCACTACCTTTGCCAGAGAGAGGTGCTAAAACAAGGTAGAAAAGATAATGGGGTTGAAACGACATCATAAGGTGAATGATGACCTGTCAGCTTCCATTGAGAGCAGAACAGTCAGGGACAAATTTGGCTCTCACTTGTCAAATGTTCTTGACAGTGTCCAAGCAGTCAAATCTTTGACAAGACAATTCCATTGTATCTATGATATTTTATTAGTCTAAAACAAAGACATTGCATACTGTTGCAGCAAAATTGCTAGAAATCTTTAAAAAGACAGATAAAATATGTAAGAGCTATAGCATGCAAGGGGAAGATAGCTCTGCTTAGGGTGTTTGAGTTTGTTAGAGCTGCATGACATCACGTGAAATCATTTTAGGGTCAACAAGCTAAGGCAACTCAAGTACACACACATAGTATAATTGAAATAATAATAATAACAACAAAAGCTATTGTTTCCATGCTTTGGCAAAGTTCCAGTTGTTTGTACCATCTCAAAGAAATGTATGTATTTATATAATATGTTAGATCTCACCTTCCCGTTAAAATTCCTAAAGGTAGTCACTAATATTGGTACACAGTGGCAGGTATAACTTACAAGAGAAAACGAGTACATTTGTACATATCAACAGTTTGAAGGATTCTTATTCCTTGGCAAGTCAGGGAATATTTTAAGTCTTATATTTTAGAGGAAATCGAATCTTGACTAACCACTGCAATTTATGTCATTTAAAATAAGATATATTTGAATAAGTATATTTTTCATGCCCTAAAAAGACTGATGTCTTCTTTTATAAGCTCATCCTGTGACACACTTGAGTAGGTAGGTATATTGATTTTTTTTCTTTTTCTGATGGCAATGAAGTGTAAATGGAAAATATCAGACTTGGCAATCACTTAAACCATGTGAAAATTTCAGAGTGAAGGCTATTAGAGTCACTTTGTGATCTCCCTAGATGACCAAGGAAAAAAACATTTCTACATTTCTTCAGATCCTTTGTGTGACAGCTAAGGAGAATAACATTTTTTCTAATATGCCAGTTTTAGTCTCTAGTTGAGAATAACCTCAGTGCTTTCTTATGTCACTAGCTGAGAGAAGATGAAAGACCCAGCCTTGTGTAAATGGCTTTGTCTAACCATCAGTCTTTAGCTCTGCATGGCAGCTGTACTATTGACATTAGCTTGTGCACTGGGTGAAATTGAAGTGAGTTAAATGTGACCTTGGCTTAGTTGTTGAAGTAGAAATGAACTCTACTGGGAGTGAAAAAAAATAAGACCAGTTTCTCTAACTTCATTTTTTCTTTAATGAGTTTAACAGCACTCTTAGGATTTGATACGTTTTATAAAAAAGCTTTTATTTCCTTTTCTATTATACAGTGAGTAATCACCATTAGTAAGGTTAGCTTGCCCTTTCAGTATAAAATCCTGATTTTAGGTGTTTATATCCCAATTACTATAAAAAGCAGATCTCTCTCAGAAAAAAAATCCAGTCTTTTCTCTATGCTGTCTGCTGTACCATTTCACAAAACCTGTTACCTCACTTATTAATTATATATTGAACACTAAAAAAACTGCAAAATGTGCAGTGTTTCTAGTGACTTTGCATTGTCTTTAGGTTAAATTGAAAGTTACTGTAGCATTTGCTAGCAAATCATGTGCTCAATATGAGAAACATGCAGATAAGTGATGATGGTTTGGAGTCAACCCAGGATTTTTATCTTGTTTATATTCTGCATTTCTTTCATGTGTACAAGATGCATGAGATATCTGAGGATGGGCACAGTGTATTGTGTATAGGGTTTAAACTGGGGACCATAGAATCATAGAATAGTATGGGTTGGAAGAGATTTTAAAGACCATCTTGTTCCAGTCTCCCTGCCATGGGTATGGATGCCAGCCACTAGATCACATTGCTCTGGGCCCCATCCAATCAGGCCTTAAACACTTCCTGGATAAGGCATCCACAAACTCCCCGGGCAATCTGTTCCTGTGCCTCATCACCCTTACCTGAATTTTCTCTTAACATTTAAACAAAATCTCTCTTTTATCTGAAAACTATTCCACCTTGTCTGATCACTATTTGCCCACGTAAAAGGCCAACTTCCTTTTTTATAAGCCCCCTTTAAGTGCTGGAACACCACAGTGAGATCTTCCCAGAATCTTCTCTTCTCCATGCTGAACAACCAGAGTTCTCTGAGCCTGTTTTTGTGGAAGAGATGTTCTAGTACTCTTTGTGACCATCCTCTGTACCCACATTAACAGATCCATGTCTTATGCTGAGGACCTCCAAGCAGGAAGCAGTACTCCTGGTGGGATCTCAAGAGGGCAGAGTAAAGGAGAAGAATGACATATTGCCATCTTTTCATCCAGGCCTGGATGAAACCTCTGCAGGGCTGCTGTCAACGTACTCATGTCTGGGATTGCCCCAACCCTGGTGCAGCACCTTGCACTTGGACTTTTTGAACCTTGTTAGGTTCTTTTGGACCCACTTTTCAAGTTTGCCCAGGTCCCTTTGGATGTTATCCCTTCAGATGGTATCCCTTCCTTCTGTTGTTTCAACTGCACCATTCAGCTTCATGCTATCTACAAACTTGCTGAGGGTGCACTTGATCTTGTTGTCTCAGTCATTGATAAAGATTTTAAATAGCAATGATCCCAAGACAGAGCCCTGAGGTACACCACTTGTCACTGGCCTCCTCCCAGACACAGAGCCATTGACCAGGTCTCCCCGGGTGTGTCCATCTAGCCATTTTCTTATCCAAACAGTCTGCCCTTCAAACCCATGTCTCTCCAATTTAGAGCTAAGGATGTTGTGTGCGAGTATGTTAAATTTATTACAGAAACCTAACTAGATGCCAACAGTCGGTCTTCCCTTGTTGAGCACTGCAGTCACTGTCATAGAGGGCTACCAGGCTGACCAGGCTGACCAGGGACAATCTGCACCTTGTGAAGCCATGTTGGTTGTCTTGGGTCATATCCTTGCCTTGTATGTGCCCTAACACAGCTTCCATTAGGATATAATCCCTGGTCTTCCCAGGAACAGAGGTAAGGTGGATTGGTCTGTAGTTCCCTGGTCTTTCTTTCTCCCTTTTCTAAATTGGTGTGAAGTTTCTCTTTTTCAAGTCACTGAGTTTTTCACCTGACCACAATGGCTTTTCAAATAGGATGGAGAGTGGCTTTCAATCACATGAGTCAGTTCCTTCAGGACCATGGGATCATCAGGGGCCATAGCCTTGTGCCAATTGAGTTTCATCAAGTGGCTTCAAACCAGTTCTTTTCTTACAGTGGGAGGGACTTGGCTCCCTGACTCCTGACCTGGAGGTTCAGGGACTTGAGACATGGGAAGCCTGACTGCCTTTGAAGGCTGAGACGAAGAACTTGCAGAGTACCTTGGTTGTCACCTAGGGATATACTGGGATAGATGCATCAGATACTCACACTGGTCCACAAGACAATCTCAGTGAAATCAATCAGAAGTGTAAACCTTGCATTCACTCTTGGGGTAATAAACTAGACATATTTCATAGAAAAGGATTTCAGAGGAAGCTGCATAACTTACCAGTAAACTGGAAGAGGAACCATTCTGAGGCTCTGTGACCCCAGGACCATTACAGGAGAAAGGAGGCCAGAAATTTTGAGAGAAAAAAACAGTCATAGAGAAACAAATCTTTCCCTACCTTCAGGGAGACACATTTCCTGCCTGCTGTTGAGACATCTCAGCTCTGCTGCTCAGATCTGGGATAACCTAGTCCTGAGTTCAGCAGTCTCAAAACTGAATATAAGTCTGGAGGAAGAACAACTTGTTCTTGGTGGGAGATCTACATGAAAAATGCAATGAAAACATTTTGGGAAGATTAGACATGGGGTTGGATGCAGTTGGATGCAGCCATTTATCAAAAGGCTATCCATTTCTTCTGGGCATTGGGGTAAGCATTTTTTTCAAGGAAGGTGAACTTCAGTGAACTTACATTCACAGTATAATATGATATCATAATAAAGTAATATCATAAAGTAATATGATATCATAATAAAGTAATCAAAATTTTAACTAAAACCAAGTGAAAGCTATGTGGTTTATGTCAGATTTTTCCTCTTTTTTTTTTTTTTTTTGTATATGTATCCAGAAGCCTGTGGATGTCAATGAAATCTCTCCCAGGAATTTATTCCTTATCAAAATTTCCTTATTCAATATTTTCAACCCTTTACTTGTGGGTGTTATGCCCAATAAAATATCTTCCTGGTCCCATTTCTACACCAGTCAAATAATTGCCACTCGATTACATTTCCGAAGTCCTCTTATGTGGCCCTAGTTTCAGTTTCTTACAATTTACTGCTTATAAGCAATAGGTCAAAGGTTTACGTGATATATTCCACTACACCTAGATTTTCTGTATTGCTGTTTGAAAATTGAAAATCTTTCCTTTCATCTTCAGTGTCTTTCTCTTATATTTTTCTGAATTATGTCATAACCATATATCTGTCCTTGGTCTTAGCCTTTCCAACTGCTCTTTATTTTAGTGTCCACCTCATTCATTTTGACTTATTTTCCAGTTTTGTGCAGTCATCAAATTTCAGCGTGTTACTGCACATTCAGGTTACTTTTATATAAGGTGAATAAAATCTGTCTTAATAGTGATACTTTGGCCTTATACTCGTCTGATACTTTCTTCATTCACAACTGTTAGAACTTATAACTACCCTTTATAACATATATGTCAATCTTTAGGACATTAATGTAACATACTGCTAGTACCATAGATCACCAGGCCTGCAGCAAACTTCTCTTGAGTTCTCTGAAAAAAAACTTTGCAATGAACTCCAGAGATAATTTTTCCATAGCCTTTGTCAGTGTTAATCCATTTGAATTTCTTTAAAACCTTTTTTGCAAACTAAGCAAAGTATCTCAATTCTATAGTTGTCATAGTTTCTTTTTGTTGAATTTAATTAAGTTCATAAGACTTCTGGATTAGAGGATTATATCACAGGAAAATCCTTTGATAAAATCAGGAATGAGTGGAAACTTCAGTGAGCTGGTATTTTCAGAGGGTTAAAAATCATATGCAGGGCCAGATTTATGTATTTAAAAAAAGTCTGTCAAGCAACAGAAGTTGTGGGCTGGAAATTGCAGCCATTTCAAGCATCCTGTAGGTGTGCAGTGCAGGGCTAAAATATTCTGGACTGCAGAGAAAATGCCTGCCAATGTCAGATTCAGCCTTAAAAAAGCACATGGTCAGAAGCAGAGACACGAACAACTCCCTGGAATATCAAAAGCGTCTCCAGCATACAGAACAGAAAATATATGGCTGTGTGTATTAGTGAGCATTTTCTCAGTATCTCCAAATGAATATACATTTCCATAACTCACTGAAGGACATGGCAAATCACAGAATCACAGACTCGTAGAATAAGCTGAGTTGGAAGGCACCCACAAGAGTCATCGAGTCCAACTCCTGGCCCCACACAGGACCACACTCAAGAGTCACACCATGTGCCCGAAAGTGCTGTCCAAACACTCTTGAACTCTGTCTGGCTTGCTGTTGTGACCACTTCCCTGGGAAGCCTCTTCCAGTGCCCAACCACCCTCTGGGTGAAGAATTTTTTCTAATATCCAACTTAAACCTCCCCTGACACAACTTCAGGTCATTCCCTCAGGTCTTGTCACTGGCATCCTGTCGCTGTAGAGATGAGATCAGTGCCTGCCCCTTCTCTTCCCCTCATGAGGAAGCTGTAGAGTGAAATGAAGTCTCCCCTCAGCCTCCTCTTCTCCAGGCTGAACAGACCAAGCAACCTCAGCTTCTCCTCATATGGCTTCCCCTCAAGGCCCTTCAGCATCCATGTGGCNTCCTTCACCATCTTCATTGCCCTCCTTTGGATGCTCTCTAATAGCTTAGTATCCTTTTTATATTGTGGCACCCAAAACTTCCCCAGCACTGGAGGTGACGCTGCCCTAGTGCAGAGCAGAGCAGGACAATCCTTCCCTTGCCCAGCTGGTGATGCTGTCCCTGATGTACCCCAGGACAGGGTTGGCCCTCCTGGCTGCCAGGGCACTGCTGACTCATGTTCAACTTGTCATCAACCAGGACCCCCAGGTCCCTTTCTGCACCACTTCCCCCCAGCGTCCCATTCCCAAGTCTATGTGTACATCCAGGGTTGCACTATCCCAGGTACTGGATCCAGCATTTGCCCTTGTTGTACTTCATGTGGTTGGTGATTTCCCAGTCCTCTGATTTGTCAAGGTCTCTCTGCAGGGTCTCCCTGCCTTCCAGGGAGCCAACAGCTCCTACCAGTCTTGCAAATGAACCAATTCATGATAGAATAGAATTATAGAAGAGACCAAGTCCGAAAGAACCTTGAAACATCATCTGGTTCAACATTTCATGGGAAAGGGAGCCAAGATGAGATTACTTTGCATCCTGTCTACTTGCACTTCCAGGAGTGAGGACTTCACTTCCAGTGACTGATTCTTCTTGCCATAAAAAATTCTTTCTTGTATCAAGATCAAACCTCTCCTAATGAAATGTGAACCTGTTGCCTCTCACCTTCTCCATGTGGTTCTTTGTGAGAGTCTCTACCTTCTTTGCATCTGCCCTTTAAGTGTTAGAATACTGTGAAAAGGTCACCCTGAGTCTTCTCTTCACCAAGGAGAAAAGACCGAACACCTTCAGTCTTTCCTCATAGGACAGGTTTTCCAGCCCTTTGATCATCTTCATGGCCTTTCTTTGAGCCAGCTTCTTTCTGGAATTGTGGGGACCTAGTCCTGCCAGATCCATAAAATCACAAACAAATGGTGGTACTTCTTCAGAATGGAAAGTGTAAGGCTTAAAATTTAGTCTTGTTCCCGTTTCCCTTTCTCCTTTTTCTCTCAGAGTATATGATCCAATGCTTTCAATGTCTTCTTTTTGCTAGAATTGTATGGCAAAGTCTCCAGTATTCACATGCATTACAAACGATCACCCATCATTTTATAGAGTTCGTTAACACAGAAAGAGTACCGAAAGTAAGAAACACATAACTTAAAAATATTAGTAGCTAAACAATGATTCATATGGTTTTAAGATAGAAATGCACTTCTGAGTAATTCTGAAATTCACACGCATGGCCTTGTACAGCTTTCGAAAATCCATGTAATTAATTGATGCCTTTAACTTTTAAAGTATTTGGTTCACCTTTTATCTTAGAAGTCAAGCTTTCTAGATTTTAGCTAGATCACTCCTTAAATATGTGCTACTTTGCCCTTTTCAATTCCAAAGGGATTATAAATAAACTTGCTAAAGGTTTGCCTATCTCTTTTGGGACGCTTCATCAAATGTGTACCTTCTGGTCCTTTAGTTTTGTCAGTCTTTAAATGTTCTAATTTCTAGGTCACCTTTTCTGGCACGATCTTGAGTTTCTTCAGTATGCTTTCCACCTCTGCTGTTAAATTTATGTCTGTTTCAGGCATCTGTTCCCAATCCTCCTTTGTGAACACCAAGGCTCAGAATTCATTAAAATTTTTAGCAATGCTTACCTAGGCTGTCAATAAATTACTTTCACTGTCTTTTTGAGGCCTTATTGTGTCTTTCAGTGATGTGTTGCTCTTATTAGTCAATTTATCCTAACTTTTTCCTGATTTCTCCTTTCTCTTACAACAATGTAACTCAGAAGTCATTGTGTTGAAAATTATTACAGGAACCTTTTAACATTTGTTTAGTCTTACTCCTTCTTTTTCCTCCATATTGTTGCCTATTTTGTGTTCATTTTGACATTTTCCACATCTTCCAACCTGCTGCAAACAAGTGAATTGTCTTGAGGCAGATCACTTTTCTAATACTACCCAAAGATGTTATACCTTCGAAAGATACAGTAGATTGGATTCTAATACACTCTGTACTTCGTCAATTATTTTAATTAATGTAAATGAAATGCAAAGAACCATAGAAAAAGCTATTGAAGCACTCGCATTGCCTGAGTATCAACATTTATCAGACAGAGATCAAATCCATTGTATCAATGAAGCTGTTCCAGGCTGGTGTCCATTTTCTTCCTCTCAGTGTTGAGATTTTTGAGGGAAAATACCTACATCAAAAATCAATTCAAAAGTTTGGTGTTTGAAGTAGAAATTTAGAGTCCACTGAAAACTGAATGCAGATATTGCCAACTAGTAACAGCTGCAAATCAATTTAACTATGGTTATCTATACATGGGTTTTGCATAATGTGAACTGAATGTTAAAGATACCATTAATGTTTGTATAATATCAATAAAATCAGTACAGCTTTGTGCATGGATGCTTTTATGCCTGTTTAAAAATGCTGTAAATCAATTAAGATTGTAGCAGTGTATTTGTATAACTATTTTAAAAATGTCTAAGGAGCACCTAAAAATACATGGGTATTTGTACCTTTCATTTTGAGGCCATCTATAATTCTAATCACAGTTGTACACCACACTCATTAACCTGTTTGAGATCCTGATAAATTCAGAGCTATAACAATTATTACTACTGATGCTATCTTTGTCATGCATCTTTGCATACACATGCATGAATCCTCATTTTATTTTCAAAAATTTTCATATTTACCTGTTTTTCTCTCCAAGTACAGGGAATTTTCCTTCCTTCTCCCCCCCCACCCCCCCGGCCTG
>VXAX01007457.1:760228-876311 GCA_013399835.1 Leptocoma aspasia | reverse complement strand
CCCCCCGGCCTGGCATTTTGTTGTCTATTTTGTTGTTTGATATTATTGTCACTATGTCCACCCATCTGCTTCTTCAGGCTATTTCTTTCCTAATTTTTGACAGTGCCTGTATAATGTTCCTCACACATCTGGTTTCTCTCCTATATACTGGCTTAAGCCCTCCCTCATGTTTCTGTGTATCCTCTTAGCATCTGGTAGATCACTGCCTGTTTGAGGAGCTGCCTATTCAGAAAGCAACTTTCTGCTGCAATGTTGTGAAACTCCAGGTAGGCTGGGGCGAAGCTACAGTAGAAAAATTATTATTATTCAGTAATTGATGCAAAAGTTCTGTACATCATGAAAGAGCCTATTGTTATGCATGTACTCATGAGGATAGTTTGAGGGTTTCTGAAGAAATTATTGGTTTAAATATTTCAGATAGAATATTGTTTTTAATGTTACATCAGTATAACTTTTTATTTGATAAAAATGGAGTAAGCTTTGAGAGTACCATTTTTTATAATAATTATCCTGCCTATTTGTTCACAGTACTCCAAGAATGCTTTTATTAGAGTCCCAACCAGCTAGGGCTATCTAATAAGGACATAAGATCATGCAGCCTTATTCAGAGTAACACATCTGCCTTGTGCTCTTTTCCCTTAGTATTTTTTCCTCCACAAACAGATATTATTTCTATTTCTTGAATTCATAGATGCTCCTTGCTCTTCCCCCATCACTGTCTTTATACAACCATCCAGTTACTCTGTGCTGCAAGATTTGTGCAATATTTCTTATTGGTGGAGCACCGGTGTAATACCATACTGGTTCACATTTACTCCTAATACACATTATATTTTTGTATTTTTGCATGGCTTCAAAAGTTTTCTTATGTCTTACAGGAAAATACTTGCCATACACAGTACAGAAGTGAATCCTGCACAAAATCAAGTGGAAGAGCTTTGCAGAGCCCCGTTTGGAGAAAGGGAGTTAGGCAACCTTTCAGCCATGCTCTGGAAACTGTCTCCCCCTGCTCCATGCACTAACAACCATGCAGAGTTTGCATTTCTATTTGCCTGCAGACACATTGCTTGTCTCATGGCTTTGGTGGCTCAGCTTTCCTTTGACTCAGACACACTTTTTCTTCCTCATTCCTTGCTCCTGGGAAGAACATTGATGCCTATTGTTGCTCACACAGTGGGAGCTGGGGGAAGCACCCTCTGTTAGTCACTGTCTGACGTTAAAATCACCAAAAGTTTAGAAAACTTTTTTGTCTTTGTTAAAATAACTGTTAATCTCTCATCATAAGAGCTACCTTGATCCAATAGTGCAGGCCCAACAGCTCTACATTCCATCTGTGTGACCATCCTTGACAGGTCTAAACACTTCCTTCCTATGCAGAGTGGAGTAAGCACAAAAATGGATTAATTCAGTGTTTGGTTTCCCTTTTGTAGTCATGCACACCATCCAGTCTGGGAGATATAGAGGAGCAGTTTTCAAATTTGTTCCTAATTTGTATATTTAATCCACTTTTTTTCTTCTTTAATAGGATCAAACATCCCTATTCAGGTATCGTTTTGTGTTCTGCTATTATACCAGTGTTTTGTCCATTACAGTATAATTCTTTTCATTCCATGATGGTACCTAAGTAATTTATCTCTGGTATAGAAACTTGTCAGTTTTTTTTAAAATTCTAAGTATAGTACATGCATTGAATTTCTCTTACCTGTCATAGCAGTAATGTCTTAAAAAAATTCCGTATGGTATATAAGTGTGACCTCTTGAGCCCAAGTCCACATTGATTATCATTGTTTGAAGGAGAAGTCTTTCATTAAAAAAAACCAGAAGGTTGAATATTTTAATTAAAGAAATTAGTTAAATTCTATTTTCTGAGGTGGCCTCTCTTTCCTTTTTAATAATTAATAGTTTTAGAACTCTTTACTTCTATCTATAAGAATTAAAAAATATTTTTAGGAAATTTTAGGAAATTTCTTTAGAAAGAAAGAAAAAGCTATTTTACTGCGATAACTGACAAATTTAGTTGGACAGAGCATCTAAAAATATTTCACTAGTGTTATGTAAATAGCAAATGCTGTTGGAAATAATTTGATGCAAACTTAGCAAGAATCCTCTTATCTGGATCACTATTCCTGCTTGAGTTAATGCCTCTATATCAGGAAAAATATGAAGTAACACCAGGATTTTTCTTGCTTCTTCATGCTTTTAAGCTATTCCCCATAGAAAGAAATTACAAGAAATACATTGTATTAGCAGCACCTATATTTGTAAAAATGGAAATGCTTTGCCCATAGGTAGGGTCTTACAGTATGGCCTGAAATTGGCAAATTCTCTTTGCTCTATTTGGATAAATTAATACCTTCACTGTATCCTGACTGCTTATGTGCTTTATCTAGGCTTTTTTGGCTGGTAACGTCAAAAATGTGCAGTCCACTGATGTGGCACACACTTGATCTACTATGGATGCATAAAACATCTCAGCTATGTTTATTCTGTTACTACTCACTTAGAACCAGCTGAATGCTGTTGAAGGCAATGGGAGTAAGTCTGACACATGTGAAAGGAATCAGACCCATCATCAGATATTCTGCTGAATATTCTATTGAACTGTTACAAATGACATCCAGAGCTGAACTGAAGACAACCACATTTTATAGTGAAATAATATTGTGTTTCTGAGTGGGGCATGCTCCTTATGCCCAAATGCCAGAACTGTTACTGAGAAAAGTTTCTTGATGTGGAAGGAAA
Source organism: Leptocoma aspasia (assembly GCA_013399835.1). Taxonomy (NCBI): domain Eukaryota; kingdom Metazoa; phylum Chordata; class Aves; order Passeriformes; family Nectariniidae; genus Leptocoma; species Leptocoma aspasia. Next base: position 873,569 of record VXAX01007457.1, on the reverse strand, counting down.
GATGAGGTGATTGAAGGGAGCAGGACACAATTGTAAGGGGAGACAGAAGAGCACACTGGGATAAAATTGAAGCCAAAGGTGTCGTGATGAAGAGTAGAGAAACAAAAATAATCAACATTTTGTGCAGCACCTTTTAGTTAAGAACATCAACATACTTTGCAGCTTAGCTTAATTCTGTCTGTTGCTATAAATAAGTACTAGTAACCCATCCTATGAATGGCATGTGGAAAACAGTAAGTGGCTTCCCTAAAGAGCAAGGGAAGTTTGAACGCCCTGTTCTGACTCCTTCTGACTTAGCCAATAAAATATGTTCCTCTCAAGGACATGGAAACATAAAGCAATAAAAAATGGAAGAAACAAAATGATGCAATGAGTCTGGAATACAGCCTTCACCCTTGACTTTCATGAAAGCTTGTGTTTGTTCTGTCTCTCTTGCTCTTACAGCACAGCCACAACTCCCAGCACTACTGGGATTTGACTTCTAAGGTTTCCTTTGATATTTCCCTCCTGGGATACAGTGACTAGAGGAACAGACAAGGAAGACAATTACTTCTAACTTGCATTCTTGCTTTTCTAGTACAGTGACTATCCATGAGAAGGTAATTTTATGTTAATGGTCAGGTCCTTGAATTCCAACTTAAAATCATGGTTGTCAACATGACTATGGCAGAATACATGCCTCCAGACCTCCAGAAATTGTTTATGTATAGTACAGAGTAAAGTATAGACCTCCAGAAAAGTATTTATGTTCACCAGGAATCTCGTTTATGTTCACTGGAAATTCAGAGACAGAACTTACTTCAGAAAAGCAATGTCACTACCTTTTCTCTCAAGGAGTTAAGGACAACACACTTTTCTTTCTGGATACAACTGGTAGCAGGTATGATTTCACCTTACAATCGAGTGGCTACAGGATTCACCAGGGAGGCAATAGTCTTAAACCACTCACTGCTTCAGTTTGAGGAGGTTCAGAATAATGATACCAGGATTGTTATTTTGCCTTGTAAGAACAACTGGCAATCAGTATTAAAGAAATCAAGAAAAATACATTCCTCTCACCTTCTCCCAAAAGGATTTCTTTCTTAGTAAGGGAACTGTCACACAAACAATTTGTCTGTTGGCCTAAGTAGTAGACTGAAGACTGATTGGACAAGGAAAAAAACAGGAAGCTGGAGGAGTGACAAAATGTCCTGAGGTGGATCTGCTACTTGTGGAAACATTTATTTTATCATCAGCCAAAACACCTCAGGAGTCCTCCTCCTTCCTCTCCACCTAGTTCTTTTCCCTGTCCCATGACTCTTTCAAGAGTTTTTTGCTTCCAGAGTTCAATGAAATGCAGAGTCTGCCGGCTTTGTTTGAGGGGAAAGAAATTCTGATGGGGACTGGGAACAGGCATTTGTGAATGGGTGTAGGAGTATGAGCCTGTTACACAAAAACAAAAGCGTAACTTGATTAACATTTAACAGGCTCAGTTCAAAGATGTATCACCCACTTTTCCCAGAAAGAGCCCTAACCAGGAGGTCTGAGACTGCTGTGGGTGGGAATGTTTCTGCCTTCCAGTTCTCTGCTTCTCTTTGGTGTTGCAAATTGTTCAGAAACTGAAGTAGAGAGATGTACATAAAAAAACCCAAACAAAACATGTTTGTGAATGTTGTCATTAATGGCAGTGTGCCATTTATACATTAAGTAACTCATGATTATGAATGTCTGCAGTGTCAGTGTCAGAGTAATGATCTAGTCAATGCACTCCCTTAAAATATGTGCATATGGAGGATTCTTTCATTTCTTGCAAACCAACCAACCTCAGGGACTTGCTGCTCTTGGGTGTAAGTTGTTCATAAGTTTGTTCTAAAATAACATCATTTTATATATTGCCAGAGAAGTCCTGTTCCATTGATTGCAGTGTATTTTGGACTCACATATGGTTCCTGGTATCTTTTTCTGACTGCACAGAAAAGCAGTCACTGAAAGGATCTACCTTAGATCCACATTTATGTCAGTAGGTAAGAGTGCTATATTGGGGGTGAGACTGCCAAATGTAATTTTGTGTGGATGGAGCACTTTTGCCCATCCAGAACTCTGACTCAAAAATTGCTGGTAAAGGTATCGGGTAACAAAACTTAAAAGAAGAACAAGAAAATTATAAAATGTCAGTATCAGCATCTGGATGCTTTCACATGCAGTTTAAGGCATTTATCTATTTAATATGATATAGCTCAAACTGGACATATATCTATCTATAAGGCTTTTTATAGGAAAAAACAGTAGAATCTGTAGGAGACAGAATAAAATGGTATCCTGAAAAGCATGCTGCCATAACAACAAAGAACAGAAAACAACACTTCTGCAGTGATGTACAGATAAAAGAAGGGCGAAGGAGTGTCAATGTAAACTGATAAATTTTTCTTCCAAAAATAAAAGCGAATGGTAAAAATCTGAACTTATTTGCATAAAAGTAAATAAATTGACTTTAGTTGGTGGAATTGTTCTGAATGCAACAGAGATTAAAATCAAAATTAATGGTTTCATCCTATGATCAGACCTAATTTAACTGTAGGAAATACACAGGAATTTAACGTGATCAAAAATTATACAGTGCAGTAAACTTTAGTAGTGAAAGAGTAGAAAAACCTGACTAGCAGCATTTCTCTCTCTGCTGCTCTGGTTTTGATGAGTATTATAGAAACAACAATCTCAAGCCTTAGTTCCAGTGAGGGTAGTGTGTATCAAATCTGACTTGCCACATCTTCCAGAAAATGTTCTGCATGGTGACCTTTTGCCAAAACAAATTGTATGAAGTTGCTAGTGTTTGCAGGTAGTTGGCAGTTTTCTGTCCAAAGCAAATACAAGAAACTCAATGTGCAGTGACAGTTATAAAAACTGTTGTGTCTAAACAAACTAACCAGAACACAGTTCCCGAGACACAATGCTTTATAAATTATTTGTTTAAGGAGTAAGCGTATGGAAAGAAGCATTGCATAACTCAGCCATGAAAATTGAAGAATCTGTGCCTAAATATGACTGCATACTTCTCCTAAGTATGTCTTGAAAAAGTCATATATTTATATAAATAAATACACATGTATACAGTAACGTCTTATGCAACATTATTTTTTCTTGTGGAGATGATACCATGGACAAAATCATGCCCCTGACTCAGACAAAGTAACATTTCACATTAACAGGGACAAGATTTTTTTAAAAATTTTTGATGGGTTTTAGTGCTTTTGGGTAGAACTAGTATTTTAATTAAAAAGAATGATGTATTGTACTGGCATAAGTCCCAGTAAGACTTAAGTGACTTATAGACCATTTACTAGTATAACAAGTGAAGATCTCCCCAATATGCCATTTATTTTCAGCAAAAAGCTTACAATGGGTTCTCAATATTTTACTTTTCTCAAAAGTCCATCCTTAATTTTTCATAGAGAAGCAACAAGGTATAGCAATTGGATATAAATCAGTATTTCCCACTATATTCCCAACTTCAAATGCAGGTGCTAAGTCTTAAATGTGTCATCCAGACTCCATTTGCAATTTTAAACTTCTTTTGGCTTGTGGATCTCATAGATTTTCCAAAAGCAGTATGAATGCTCCTGTCAGTATTTCTGCTGGCAATAGTCTTGGGGTTTTTATTTGCCTCTCCCAGATCAAAAGCTGAGAGCCACCCATCTCTTCACTAGTCTGTGAAGAGTTACTTCTACACACTACTAGAGGATAATTCATCCAACCTCTTTTAGACACCCATTGTAGGCTGAGATTAAGCACTCTCCAAAGACACCTATCATTTTCACTGTAACTGTAGGTGAGTTTACTAATAAATGTATGGGAAGAAAAATCCCACCAGGAGCATCAAAACCACAAAAATATGCCAGATGATTTTTTTAAGTACCCAGTGTTTGAAGTTGCTAAATTTACTCATGAAATAGTCTTATCTGACATTTTTCATTGTTTATTCTGGTTTTCATTAGAGTAAAATGTGATCATAACCATAAGAGCAGGTATGTTTATAGTAAGAGACTCAGACAATAGCACATTGCCAACAGATCTTACCCCTAGAAAAATGATACATGATCTCATTTCAAGCACCTTAAAAAATCAGAATACTCTTGTAGGGAGCTGCAAAAAAGATTTAACATTATTTTGGATACTTTGAACTGAGACACACCCATATATCAGTGATATGTAGCTCAGGCACACCAGTCTGTTTGAGAAGAACCAGCGGTCGGGATGTCAGACAATCTGCAATACTTGTCAAAGAATCCTTCCTGGCCTTTCTTCTTCAGAAATACAGATTTGTCTCCCATTGTCCATCCCAGGTTTTGGATGTTCTGTGGTAGAGAAAGGTCAGGAGCTTTGAGGATTCCTATCCTGCTGGGAAGGCTGTCAAAATATCCAGAAAATTTTTTCAAATAAAATTCAGGAATAGATTAACCAACTGAAAAACCAGCAAAGGAGGGACTGCAGTTTTAGGAATATTTCTGAAATCCCACTTGTTAGATTTCTACACAGGAAGTGACAGCTTGTGGGATGAACCACCATTTTGCATTTAGGGAAAAATGAGAAAGACCTTCTGCATACAGTAGGGACACTTACAGATATATATAGGAACTTCTTGCCAGAAAAGGCGTTTGTTGAATACCTCCAGAATGGCCACATCCAGATATTAAGGCAACTTCTTCCTTTGAAATCAAGGCTGTTCCTTTAATTTTTCCCCACATTTTCCAACTGAACTTCTAACAGAGTATCTCAGTAAGCAGATGATTCCTACTATACAAAGCCCAAGGATATCCAGGGCTTATATAATGCAAGAGAAATAATAGAGCTGAATCTAATGGAGAACTGAGGTATGCAATGCTAGATTTTATCTAACTATCTTGTAGCCTCATCAAAATGAATTTTCAAGCTTTAAATATTTAAGGAAAAACAAAACAAAACAAAACAAAAAATAACCCTGTAGGGAAATAAATTTGAATAGTTTTTGTTTCTGTGAAACAGAAAAGAGCCCAGATATCCATGTGACTTCAAAGTGTCGCTGAAAGATTGGTGGAAAAAACCCTTCAGTCTGATTCCCTAATGTCAGAGAAAAGACATTTCAATTGTTTTTGTGTGGCGAAAAGGGTGTCAGTAACCAGTTAGGTTGATCACAGCCAGTTATTTCTTATATCAGGAGTTATTTTATTTATCCATTGTCAATTTTTTTAATTTGAAGAAAATTATTTGACTTCAGGGGAGCACTACAAACTTCTTGAACTCCACACTTTTGTTGGTGTGTGTGTGTGTGTGTGTCTCTTATTTATTTATGTTTAGCACTAGCAGTTTCCACTAATCAGCTGCAGAATGCAAACAGAATTCCAGCTGGCCTTGGCAAGAGACGCTGCTGGGAAGTAACCCCAGACAGCTTCACTGTGGCAATTAAGCACTCGTTCATTAGTAGTGTGAAAATATAAAGGCTGCTGGAGGAAAACAGACATATATGACATCCAAACTTTTGAAGGAGGGATATTTGTGTTAATTTCACAGATTCCGTTGCCCCAATTCAATTTATTTCAACCCTGCAAGGAGGTGGCTTGAACTGCAAACAGTGGTTTGTGAAATTTTTTTTCTTCCTAATGAAAAGTTCACCAAGTAACCCTCAGGAACAAACAAGGCCCACACTTCTGATCTGTACACAATCTTCTTCATAATTTCCATGAACATTTTATGATGGAAATTAATCCAATATCATAGGCACTCTGGACCAGCTGCTGCTGCAAATTGCTCATGCTGTGATCCAGAATTAAGCTACAACTTAGAGAAATTTGCAATTTTTGGTGGCACTTGTGTGTACAGCTCTAAGGTTAACCCTCTAAGCCTATGCAGGAAAAAATCATTTACAGAGGACTGAGGAATAAGGTGTAACAGAGGTGCTGGAGTGAATCAGTGCCACTGAGTGCAATTTTGCTGTCAGCCATCATTCAAGAGAGCGTCTGACCATATTCTTAAGAAGAGCATGATGGTAACCAAATGGGTTGCATTTGTAATCACTTTTATGTTTTGACTTAGGAGACAATTAATCTTGTAGACTTTAAAGAGAAGTTAAATGCAACTACTGCCAAATGTTCAACCACTGAAGACATTCATGGATTCAGATGTTTTCTGGCAGGGAACTTATATCTATTCTAAGGGAAGGCAGTGAAGGGAATCCTAGCAAGGTTGAACTATTTTCCATTGCATTCATTACTGATCGAAAATAGTGGAAGGGCAACAACCAAGACCTGGTTAAGACCTTTTTTTATCTGAAAACCATCTTGCAGTGGTCTGAAATACCTTAAAGTTACTTGTGGTTACACTAGCTGGCATATAGAGCCAACAGCCCATTAGCCAGATGAAAATTGCTGCAATGTGACAGATGTTTGACTCCGTTTCTGCCTGGAGGCTGGTGTAAACCAGTAACATTAGTTCTTTGCCAGCTGGATAATATTCCTACACTAGATATTATTTCTTGCTCAGGTAATTCAGTGACTGTCCATTCTTTGTTAGAAATGAAGGAAAAGAATCAGCCCAGGCAAAAGGTAATTAATCTTATTAAAACATACCAAAACACAACAACTGGAACTCATTACACTAAAACAAGATTGAGTTTCTGGTCTCAGTTTAATTCCTTGAAAATAAATGTCCAGAAGTAAGCACTTTTATCCCTGTGGCACATTTATTAAAACTCTTAAAAGAGAGTCAACAATTGAGAATCAGCAAAAAGTCCAAATAACTAATTCGAACCATGCAGAAGTATTCTAGGTCACAACTAATGAATCAGACAAGGTAGGGTGTAGAAAATTGTGATCAAGTGTATTTGTTCTATATTAAACAAACAATCCACTCAGTAACAATTGTTTGGGAATATTTCTTAAGTCAAATATACTTTACTTGAAATAGCAAAATGTTTTTATTCATCCATATCAATTTTCTGAGCAAACTCCTATATTAGTATCTTGCACCTCAGTCTTTTGGTGGCAAATTACCTTTGGTAGTTACATTAAAAAGTAAAATTCATATTTTCACTGTAGCCACCCACTTCTCTATACAAAATCAGTCACTCTGCCTTTAGTATCTGGCTAGTACCTTATTTATATAACAAACACATCCCAGCAACTCAGTTAAAACAAAATGTCAGAAACTTTTTAAAATTGAATTCTGCTGTAACAAACCAACAAAAACACCCCCTCCTCTCCCTTCCACAGAAACCGTCTAGATTAAATGCTTTGTCAGCCTGATTCTAGGTGATATGGCTCTCAAGTTTACAAAAAAAATTTAACTAGCATATGCACTCAAATGTAGCTTTTGTTCACTGGTACAGAACCAGAGCCATTTTCAGACTACCAGGAACATGTGCAACTACATAAGCTATACAATTATAAAGATGTTCATAGGAAAGTAATATCTGAAGAGTAACAAAACTCATAGTTTATTCGACCTGCATATAAAACCATTGAAGTATAATACATTTATCACATTAAAAATGCATCATTAAAATTTAAAAGCAGGTGCAGTTACTCAATAAGCTAATGGTATAGTCTGAAGACTCCACTCAAGATTGTACTGTTGAATTCCCATTGGGAGAGAGAAAAACAGAGGGAAGGAATTGAAGTGACCTTGCACCAAGGTGTTAGTGCCTGATCCTATGTTTCTGGTAGACTGTGGCTGAGCTCCACTCTGAGGATCTTTAAAGCACTGCATTTTCTCTGCTGTGAGTGGATGCATGCTACATCAATGCATGCTACATTCTTTTTGTGCTACAAGTGAGCATGAAAAAAACCAACAGCCAAACTCTACAGAGAGGAACCTGTGGATGACTGCCTGACAATAAGCCAAAGGGAGTCTAATAAAGGAAAAGAATTAATACATATAAATAGGAAAATAATAAAAATTGAAGCAAGTGACAATTTCCCACAACGCTTTTGAAGAACACATATACTCATAAACTGAACTTGTACAATTCTTGGAGAAGGAGATTTTCACTTTACATAATGCAGAAGTTAGAGGCCTTCTCAAAGAAGCACCTGGGTTTTCAAAATCTGTCTTTGAAAGAGCTCCAAGACAAACTTATTTCACTTAACTAAACATTTAAATTCAAAATCCATTCTAATTTTGTAGAACAACCATTTGTTTAGCTTCAGAGATATAAGACTCTTGTCAGATGGAACACATCACAACTCCCTTTAGCCAGGGGTTTGCACTGTGGGAGCATGTATATAGATCACAGCTAGTTTGGCTGAGAGCTTTACATCTCCACTGTTTGAAGCTTAGGATATTCTCCTTTGCTCTGAACTTAATCTGAAAAGAAATTTGTCTTATTCAAATCACTTCATGGTGTAAATGGATCCATGCAGAGTAAATCGGGAAATTGGAGGATCCACCTCCAAACTGCAGCGTGTGCTGCAGTGCTATGTAACCAAGGCACTTGACTTCAGTAGGAACCACATTTGGGTGAGTTCCCATTGCAGGCAAAACTTAAATGGATTGATTTAGATGACTGTAAAATATTTGCTGCCTTGAACCTTGGGAATATTAGGGAGTTTCTCTGTTCATGTAGTATTTTTGAAGGAAAGAAAAGTAGATCTGGGCTGGAGGGACAGAAATGACACAAACTGATAGTGGTAGGCTACCTACCAGGCAGCCATATTCTTTTCAGGAAAAGAGAGTTGAAAGACTGTGTGGTCTTAAAAACTGCATTTCAGTTCAGCGTGTGCTCAAAGTGTTGGTATTTAAATGCCCATGTGCTTTTGAGGTCTGCTTTATTTAAGATAGAACTGCAAGGATGTAGGCCACATAGTGCCAGGTAACATTCATGGGTTTATTCACAGATGAAGTTTATAAGTAATCACAGAATCATTTAGATTGAAAAAGACCTGTAAGATCATCAAATCCAACCAGTAACACAGCACTGTCAAGTCCACCTCTAAACCATACCCATAACAGTCTGCCACTCAGCCATATTTGTAAGTGCCACATCTACATGGTTTTTAAGTGCCTCCAGAGACATGATTTCACCACTTCCCTGGGCAGCCTTTTCTAATGCTTTACTGCCCTTTCGATGAAGAAATTTTTCCCAGCACCTGCTGGTCCTTTTCCTTCAGGCAACTTCCCAACCACTCATCCCCCAGCATGGGGGATGTTGTGACCCAAGGGCAGGACCTGGCACTTGGCCTTGTTGCACCTCATACAATTTGCCTTGGCCCACAGATCCAGCCTGTCCAGATCCCTCTGCAGAGCTTTCCTACCCTCCACAGATAAACACTTCGACCCAAGTTGGTGCTGTCTGCAAACTGACTGAAGGTGCACTCCCTGCCCTTTTCCAGATCATTGATAAAAATATTCACCCCAATACTGAGTCTTGGCAAACCACACTTATGACCAGCCACCAGCTGGATTTACTTCCATTCACCACAACTCCTTGGCCTTGGCCATCCAGCCAGTTTTTTACCTGGAAAAAGGGTACACCTGTCCAGTGCCCAGGCTCTCCAGGAGAATGCTCTGGGAGAAGTTGTCAAAGTCTTTAGTAAAGCCTTTACCTGTTAGGGTAAACAATACCCTTCAGGTTTTCCCTCACCCACTAATTAGTTCACCTTGTCATAGAAGGAGAACAGGTCAGTCAAACAGGACCTGCCTTTCATGAACAAATGCTGGCTGGACCCAATCTCCTGGTTGCCCTGTACATACCATGTGATGGCACTCAAGATGAGCTTGAGCATCAGTGACCTTCAGTGGCACTAAGGTCTATCTGGTCTGTCATTTCCTACATCTCTTCAGGCTCCTCTTGGAGATGTGCATCACATTTGCTAACTTCCAGTAAACTGGGACCTCCCCAGTTAGGCAGAACTTCTGGTAAATGATTCCAAGTGACTTGGTGAGCACTTATGCCAGTTCCCTTATTACCCTTGGGTGGACCTTCTCTGGCCTCAGACTTGTGTGTGTCTGTGTGCTGTAGCAGGTTGCTGACCATTTTCCCTTGGATTCTGTGAACTTCATTCTGCTCCCCATCCCTGTCTTCCAGCTTAGTGGGCTGGGAGCCCCAAGAACAACTGGTCTGACTAATAGTAAAGACTGAGGTAAAGAAGGTGTTACATGCCTCAGTCTTTTCCTCACCCTTTGTCACTATGTCTCCTCCTGCATCCACTAAAGAAAGCAGAGTCTCTTCAGCCCTCCTTTTGTTGCTCACTTCTTTATAAAAATATTTTTTAAATGTTTCTTACATCAGTAACCAGATTAGGTTCTAGCTGGGCTTCAGATCTTCTAATTTTCTTTCTGCACAATTTCACAACATCCTCATAGTCCTCCTTAGTGACCTGCCCTTTCTTCCAAAGTCCATAAACTCTCTTTTTTTCTCCTGAGTTCCAAACAAAGCTCTCTGTTCAGCCAGGTCAGTGTTCTTCCTTGCTGGCTGATCTTTCAGCACATGGGTATTGCCTGCTCCTGCAATTTTAAGATTTCCTCATTGAAGAATGTCCAGCTTTCCTGGACTGTTTTGCTCTTCAGCAAAGGGACTCTATCAACCAGACCCCTAAACTGGCCAAAGTCGACTCTCTGTAAGTGGCAGCTCTACTGACCCCCCTCCTCACGTCACCCACCAGTCTTCTGTTTGCAAACATCAGATCCAGTCAGGCACCCTCCCTAGCTGGCTTAGTCACCAGCTGTGTCAGGAAGTTATCTTCCACACACTTCAGGAACCTCCTAACGAAGTGGCCAGGTCTAAAAAGAATTAAGAAATATGTTTATATTTTGTTCATTTTTTCAGTTGGCATCTGACAAAAATAAGGAAAAATAAATGCCACTGTTGACAAAAAGGAAGTGGAGAGGAAAGAGGTAAAAATAAAGAATTTTAAAATATTGCTTCAATCCTTCTGCAGATTATTGGGCATTTTGTCAGTGATCAATAAAATTTTATGACCCCCCAAAATTGGCTCAAAAAGCTTTGCAATGTCTGTAAGGCATTATGATACATGAAAGTTTTATGAAACATCAAACTCCCACAGCTTCCAGACACACTTAAATAGTGGGGTATTGCAGTGGAAGTCAGAAGCCTCCGTAAGAAATGTGCAAGGTGCTTTTCACAAAAAACAGCATAGCACTGTAGGACCGTTTACTGGGTGATAGGAAAATGTGTGTCCCTCTCCTGCTTCTTCTGAAACTACTGTCCTCTGTGCGAAATGAAGGGTTTTTGGGGTCCTCTTCCTTCAAACATGCCTAAACAGGAATATGCAGAAGTAGCAAATTAAGTGCAAAAATACATTATTCATGTGTATGTATGTATGCATTACAGAAATCCTTCACTGAGCAAAGCTTTGTCTTGGAATTGATATGGATATAGACTTTCTGAATGTAGGCCACACAGCATCAGGTTATATTGCTTACAGCACCATCTCACAGCGTAAAGATACAAAAATGAGGCAAGGTGTCACAGACTCAAATCGTACTGCTGAAAAGCAGTGCACTAAATGCTGCTTAACTGAAACATAACCTGAAGGCCTGCAAAGAAAAACATTTTTGAGGTGTAAATTCCTTAAACACAGTTGGCACGCGTGCCCCAAACATGAAAATATCTGAGGTATACAAAGCTGAAGTATACACAGCCTTACGGCCCATTGACGCATATGCTCTTTCTCCATATAAAAGTATTATGCAAGCTTCAAACTAAATGATGCAATGCATTTGAATATCTCGATAAACTTACACTTTTGAAAGAATACAGTTAACTATCTAGAAGCAGATGAACTCCCAGTATAATTAGAAGTTCAGAAAGATCACTGTGATTCCATATGTTATGTGTTTCTTGAATTTCACTGGCAAAGTACAATTGGCCCAGAGCTCATTATCAGTTTGGAAGTTGAAACTGTCATTCATTTCCTCCTGATCAAAGAAGGAAACTTAGTTTGGTATGCTCTTAAGTTTTCTATCAACATAAATGAAATAGTTAATTTTTCAGTATTTGTTGTTCATTATTCGCTAAGGAAAATTATCTATTTTATAATTTATCATTGATGTTCTATTTATGTACCATGAGTGGTTGTCATAGTTTGTTTTTCATCTTTCAAAAATTAAAGGTGCACTAGTTCTTCTTTTGTTATCCACAAATGAGAAAAATGAAAACTTGTTCTTCAGGTTCTAAACCTATATCTTTGCACTGACAATATATTCCCCTCGAGAGAAGTTACCTTCATTGTGAACTTTGCCCAGTTCCTGGTTTACTAGTTAATATATTAAATAGTATATTCAGGGGAACACTACATAACTTACTGTTTGATCCAGAAAATTTGCATTATGTCACTAATGTATTTTCAATAATATTGCATATTCAACAGTTTTAAAATATTTTCATCAATACTTCTCTGAAGTAGAAGCAAACACTTATAAACAGATACTTTTATTCCCAGCTCAGTTTTTTTTAAGTGCTACTTCTTTTGACTTTTGAGTCTTGTCCTTACAACAGTTAGTTGTGAAAAAAAAATCCACCAGGTGTTCAAATTCGTAAACACAGATAAATTTTGCAGCGCGTACAGAAAAAGCTGATGAATATTCTTACCACAAGCTCATGTCCATATGTTTAGACAATCTCCAACTACAGTACTTTATGTATAGGAAGCTCAAGTTTGACCACAGTCTCTTCAAGGGATGACATTGCAGTGCCTATTCAGGGGCATAAGCATACACAGCCAGGGAAATCTTCAATGTCTTAAATTATAGATTGTCCACACTAAGTTGGCAGACATGACACAGAAAGCGCAGAAGACCACATTCTTTCTGACCAGTAGCCAAAGGAAAGGATACCTTGAGAAACTGAAAAGGCACAATCTGCAGCTGTCATTAGGGAATGAAATCTTTTCTCCCATATTCAAAACAGATCATATAGAGTACTTTGTCTACAAACTGCACTTCAACTCCCTAAAACTCTACTGAAGAACAGTTTTGGGAAGGTGTGCAATGTTTCCAGGTGTTTAAAGAAACCCCAGACGTACCTGAGTTCAGTGAAGAACAAAGACGCCAAGATCAGCTGTGAATACGACTTCCAGGGACCTACTTTAAATGCCTGCAAGTTCTAAATTGCATCATGACTGTCTTATGTATGGATGTTATGAGCACTGAATCCCAAGGGTAAGGTCAGCCGTGTCCACCATGATCATGCTTGCTACAGCCCAACCGTCTGATCACCTGTAGTGTAGCAGGGGAATGCTCAGACAGGAGAGCCTGAGTGGATCCACATCTGAATTCCTGTATGAAAAATTACTGGGAGATTCCATGTAATAAGAAGACAGCTCATGTGCTTCTATGGCTTCCTGACATCTCAAATCACTTTTTTTTCATTGATGAGGTGTGAGACTGGGCAGTGATTGACAAACACTTGGAGTAACAAATGGTATTTTGAGAATAGCGTTGAGAGAATGATTTAGAAGTGTTTGACGTTATATTTAAGTATGGTTGATAACTGGTGATAACAATTGGTGATAACATTACCAACATGTCTCTTTTCTTTAAGCACTCAAGATGTATAGGAGTTAGTCATGTAAGTGACTTGTTTCAGGAAATACAGACAAAAGTGGACGTCTTAAGCAGAAAGTGAGTTGACCCCACAGGGAAAAACAATCTGTTAAGAACCCAAAACTCTTGGCAGGCAGCCCAGACCCCTATCTTTTCTTAGATAAAATTCTTCACAATGTACAACTGAAGGGAATGTTAAAGGAAATGAAAAACCTGGATTGTGATACTAAAGCTTTTTATTTGAGTTCCCAACTAATTGCTTACAGACATTGTAGTAACAAGCCAGGGCATATACCTGTGCTTCAGTAAACAGTACAACAGCCACAAGAATAGCATATTCATTAGTCTCTGAGGTAGTAAAATATTATTATCTTCAATTTCAGTGTGTACAGTATCATTTACAAAACAATTGTAAACACAAGAATAATTTTGGAAGGCGTAGAATTCCTTCTTGAAAAATCACAGTATTAACTTCCCCTTGCTTAAGGAACTGGTTTGACTGGGTGTACAGAAAATATTTCACAACATGGATATTTAAAAAAATAAGTTTAAAAGCTCAAGGACATCAAATTCCATATCACAAGTGTCAAATAAATTTTAGAATGTCACAACACAAGTTCCAGAGGGAACTCAGCACAAAATTTTGTGAATGCACCAATAGCAGAGTGATCTTTCCCATAAAAATAATTGGCAACAAATGCATTCTAGCAGGTCTCATAATCCTCACACAACACAAGACACTATTTGAATTGGAAGTATTGTGTAGTAACTGGGGCACACCCTGTGTATTTATCTGAGATTTCTACACTTACTCACACAATGGATTTTTCTCTGTATAATTATTCAGTATTATTCACCTCAAGGGTGGCTTTTCCTTAGCTTTAAGTTTTCAGTGGACTACATATTAATAATGTTCTGAAATATACTATCTCCTTCAAAGGGATGCAGTTAGAAACTATAATCAAATAAAGTTACAGACCATACTGAGCCCCAGTGGGCTGAACATGGATTCTCCTGTCCCATTTACAGTTAAACAATGATTGGACTCCCTGCTAATGAGGCTTTGGAACTCTTTATTTTGTTTTCAAAGTAGTTTACATTCTACAAATTTGTAGTTTTGATGATTACTATAGGCTTTTTGTATTGAAAAATATATTTTCAGTTAAGGGTTTTTTCGTGTACATAAATTAATCACTGGTAGTAAATTCTGCAGTTCAGTTCTGACAAATGTTGTCTGCAGTGGATTTTAAACAACAGACAAAGAATAAAATATCCTAAGTAATTTTTGTGTTGATTTTAATCTGCGTCATACATGCCCATTTTTAATAAAACTACTGGTAACATCCAGTTCTACAAGTGAGAGAAACTGATATACCTACTAACTCTTGTTTCTAAAACTCTGGAGATGAGAAGCAAGGGAGCAAGGAGTGAAATTTAAGTTGCTCTTTTGCAAATATTTGCTACTCAGATACTCTCTTTTGTTTCTGTTAGAGCTTTGTAATGTTTTTGTACTTATCCTTATAGTGACAAGCAAAGACAAATCATTGCTTCTGTTATATAAATGGGTAATTTAGGTGAAGAGAGGGATAGAGGGATTTGTTCAAGGTCACTCGAGCACTCTAAAATAATGCTGGAAAATGAATTTTTCTACTCCCAAGCTAACAAGTTATTAAATCACATTTCCTCTCAGTGTGGTATTATACTCCAATTTGAATTTGGGGGGGGTTTATAGGCTACTTTTGCTATTTGTAGCTGAAGGCATGCAGAAGGATGGAAAGGAATAGAAGGAAGATGTCAATGAAAAAAAAGATCTCTTACTGCTAGAGTGAAAAAACCTGCTATAAACAAGTTTCATTTCATAATACAGAGAAGGCAGAGCTATCTCATGTCACAAAATTTCTGTATGCAACAGAAAAATATTAATGCACATTCTCTGAAGGATTATATAAATGTGTATCTGTTTACTACCTTGTATGAGGCAAATTTCCTTTCAGTCTGGCATTTAGTTATCAGTGTTAGTCTAAGTATATCAGTGATCCATGTTCAAAACAAGGAAGTAAGTTATGGCAAAAAGATAACATGATTGCTACCTAATAATGAGGTATTTAAAGACAGCAGGGCACTTGAAAACATGTGGGTGTAAATTCACTGAGAAGAGGGGCCAGGCCAGTGTTCATTACATACCTGTTCCCTCCCTTCACAGGAATGAGGAGCCACCACCAGGCTGACAATACATAGGCACAGTGATCCCAAAACCTAAACCACTTTATTCTTCAGAGAATCCAAAGCCTAACCAAAGCACACACAAATTTTCCTTGTGGTACTCAGTGACATATTTGCAACAAATATCTGGGAAGCTTTGGATTTGGGAGGAGGAGAAAAGATGTGCAGCCTTGCACATTAAATATTTGAATATGTTTGCCTTTCCTTTGTCCCCTTACCTTACATATGTCATTTGTTTTCTGACAATGTGAACTTTATTTGAGGTCTTGTCAAGCCCTGCCTGTGTTTTTACAGAGAGAGAAGCATGTGGACACAAATGGGGTCTGTGGATGCTTCTCAAGGGGTTGAGAGCGAGACTGTTCCTCCTCTTTTCCTTAGAGGAGAAACTACAGCCATATACTTCAGTTTTAGTTTAGTGATTTAGAGCTAACTTCTATATTTGAAGAACAAGAGGGAAAAAAATGGAAAGAAAAATAATTTAGTTCAGTTCTATGAATAACCGGGCACTTATAATTTAACAGCCCAGTTCTGATCCGAGTAAAACAGCAATTCCCTTGAAGTTGGTGAAATGGTGCTGGATTTACCTCAGGGCAGAATTTGGCCCCCCGCTAGTGATCCAGCTATTAATAGATTTGCATTGAGAAAAATCATTGAATAAAATAATTACCTGTCTTGTCAGTGGAACTGTTCTTGGGTTTTTTTTTTATGTCCTACATAAAAGCCTTAGACCAAAATTCAAAGGGATGTAGAATAAATTAATTAATTGGGGAATTAATTGGGCCATGTTGCCTTTTTTAAAACTAAGCTGTGTTTTAGTCATATTTTGTTATGTGCCCAAAGGCTCCTGGGCATGGATGGCCTATAAATACAAATGGATAACAGATCATTAAGAATAAAGCTACCACAAAGTAGTTTTTCTGTTTTCTCCATACAGGTCTGGGAGCAATATCAGTGGAGCAGTAGTGAAGAAACAGCTGGGGCTGTGAGAAGATGCTGTGGAGAAGATTGTTTTGCCAACAGAGATGACTATGTTTCAACTCATTGTTCTTTCCCACCTCCTCCTCCTTCAGCCTCCTCCCCAGTCCTTCACTGACTTTTCATCTTTGTTCATGGTTGGCAGCATAAGGTAGCTCCCATTTCCATCCTGCTTACATTGTCTCTGATGTGATTCCTGCAGGAGCTGATCTCAGGCAGCTCCTGCTTTCAGGTTCTTCTCTTCTCTTAGGCCTGAAACCCTCCCTGTCTACTTTGTTAAACCTCAGCTCCATCACACCCACAAGTGCTGTGTAGAGCAAAACCCTATAGATCTGCAACCCCTATATTTATTTTTCATGCTTCCCTCTCTTTTTTCAGCTATATGTTTCATTGTTTTTTTCAGGCAGTATGAAAATATATCTTACATTAAAAAAAAATACTTAAAAAGAGTCTTTTGACTTTACCAATTCTTGATGTAAAAACCCACCTGGCATTTTGACAGCAAATGATTAAAAGCCTTTCTCAGTATTTTACAAGCAAATATGAATTTTAACAAGATAACTAAACTTACAGAAATGAAATATTCTATTGTTGTCTAATGCTAAACTAGCTGTCAAGTTTGAGACACTTGCAGTTAGTGTTAGGAATGATTAGAATGAAGATATGTTAAAAAGAAATACAGGCCAGGTTTTGCTCATGTGTTGCAGATATAAAATTCAGATTTATAGACTCTTTGGGTGACACCAGCAATAAAGTGGTGATTTTGTTCTGGGGTTTTACATTCTGCTCCACAGATTAGTACATATATATCATGTGCCTACGTTTGTGTATTAAACATACCAGTTCTCAAAGTACTTTCAAGTTAAGAGATAACTTTGCTAAGAGTGGGTTGTCAGGAATGCTGGAGTAATTAACTGAATTTTTTTCTTGCCAACTTACAAGGAAACACAGTGAGAGAAAAAGTAGGCTTGAAGTGCCAGTGCAGAGAGAGAGGCAGAGAGGTCAAGAACTCAAACAGCTTTCTGAGGAGGATGTGGGAAATGAGTGAGAGGGATGGACCACTGTTTAAAACTGCGTATGAAAGGACTAAAGCTAATGATTAAATGTAAGGACATGGATGAACTGTCTGAGGCACACTGAAATAGTAAGAGATAGCGAGACCTCTTCACCTAAACGTAGGGAACAATGACAGTATATGGCTGAAATAGCATTGATATTCTTCCCTCACAATTGCTCCCTTTTTATCCTATCTGTCAGTCAGGCCCATAATCCCAATGTCAGTGATGGCTAAGGTATCATTAACCTTCAGCAAAGCCTTCAGCAAGTCTAGCAGTTTCTTGTTGCGTGGTATCTCAGCATGCACATCTTCCACTCATATAGCCACGTACACACTCCTGAGGAGTGCCTGAGGGAACTGGTGTTGTCTGATCTGGAGAAAAGCAGTCTCAGGGAAGACCTTATCACTCTCTACAATTACCTGAAAGGAGGTTGTAGCAACGTATGGGTCAGTCTCTTCTCCCAGGTAACAAATGACAGGACAGGAAACGGCCTCAGGTTGTGCCAGGGGAAGTTTAGACATTTTATTATGAAAGAAATTCTTCACTGAAAGAGTGGTCAAGCACTGGAACAGACTATCCAGGGAAGTGGCAGATACCCCATCCCTTGGAGGTATTTAAAAGATGTGTAGATGTAGCATTAAATATGAATTAGTGGTGGACTTGGCAGTGCTAGGTTACTAGCTGGACACAGTGATCAGTTTGGATGCAATGATCTTAGAGGTCTTTTCCAACATAAAAATTCTATGATCCTACACCAGAACTTACTTCTGGAACCTACCAGAAGACACATTGTTCTCAGGATGTGTTAACTTTTCTGTAGTGCTCTTTTACTACCACTGCTCTGATTTTGGTGCTGTCTTTTTGGCTTATAAGTAGCACTGTCTCAATGCCCGTCAAAAAAGAATGATATGGACCAAAAGTTTACCTAGATTCATCAATATTAAAGTATTATTTTACAGCAGTTTGATTGAACTGAAGTTTGCAAACAGATAGTCAGCACTTACAACTCTAGATATGTTAGTTGTGATTGCTCTGAATCACCTTTTTACCACATGATGTTTTGAATCATGTGTTTTCATATATGTTTCATATTCAAATCCAGTCTTGAACAATCTAAGAAGTTTGGGGATAACACTGCATTTCCCAAGTTGTGACGCTAGTACGTGAGACAGAGCTTTGAATTTACTTACTCCTTTAAAATAAGTTTTTTCTGCACAGTCATATAAGCTTATCTTCCCAGCCAAGTTCAGCAACTGGACCAAATGAAAAGTTGTGAGTAAAACACTGTTCTGTGTGCCTGGATATGGCAAAATCTCATCTATAAAGGTCAATGTGTTCTCTTTGTGTACATGGAAAATCCACTGCTATATGTATGACCAAAAATATAAAAACACCTTCATATATTAGACTTTTAGTTTTTCTTGTGTGGCATTGGAATTCCCATTATGAAGACAGCAAAATGAAGATATTGGGATGGTGAATGAGTGCAGGGCTTAAATACACAGAAGCTGGGAGAGGGAGGTTTCACTCATATAAGCAAGTAAAGTCTTAGCCAACTCCACCAACATTGTTCAGGGGGTTGTATTCAAAGTACCTCTAGAAGTTAGGCTGAGTTCACAAATCTGAGGTAAATTTGCAAATTTTACCCTAAGAACAGCTAGAATAATTTATCTCTCTACAGCACCGTCCCTCAACATTACTTCTCTAAGTTGAGAGCTACTAATATGATCCTGTATCAAAGAAAGCCAAAATGAAAGAGAAAAAAGAGAACAAGGAAATCAAATGTCTCAGTGATCTTGTCTTTGCTGGAATGTGTACGTCAGCCATAAATATGTATTTCTCTACAAAACCTGTGATTTTTTTTTTCTGTTTGGGAAAGAGTAAGACCTGTGTAAGAGAAATGTGAGGCACAGTCTTCAGACTAGGTTTAATTCATGATTGGCCTAATTTTAATTTATAAAATTCCTTTGAGAAACTAAAATTTAATGTGAGAAGCTGTGTATAATGTAACTATTATAAAGAAAATCAGACATTACTTTGGTATCCTGTAAGACAGGTTTTTGAATTAAGCAGAATGTGTGCAATAAAACTGTAACCAAAATGATTAGCATAAGTAACTGAAAAAATCTGATTATAAGAAGGCAAAGTAGTTTAACACATGACCACATTCATAAGTATGAAATATTATAATTCTATTGTCTATTCTTACTGTGAAAAGTTAGCTCCTTCAGGAATGTCTTAATGAATAATAAAACTGACTTGATTTTCCCACTGCAGTCAACTTTGCTGTCAGGCTATTAATGATTCATAATGACTGTATGTTTAATAGTTTTATGCCAGATAAAAGCCGTCCAACAGAAGCAAGTAGCCAGTGTCACTTCTGCAGCTAGTCTCTTGATATTTTCAGTAATATTGGTAAAAACAATCTCTAAAAATGCAGAACAGCTGAGTTACAGTGGGAAAATGGTTTTAAATCACCCAATAACATCAGTGCTGAAGTCATATAAAATTCTTTATTACATTACCTCTGCTGTGGAAGAAAACACAGAGGACAAGATTGCATGCGGTTCATAAAAAATAGCATATTTTCCTATTCACATCATTTCATATTCTTGTATATTTTATTTTCATAATGCAGTGATTTGGATAACACAACTAGCCAATGTTTAAATGAGAATAAAATGTGTGCTCTGAGAATAGCTGAGAAGAATAACACTCAAATCAGTTCTGCACAAGATGATAAACACCCAGACTGCTCTGAAGCTGCAGGAGTTTATCTACTGTATATGTAAATGTTTTTCTTTTCTTTGAGGAAAGCCTTTGCAAGAACAAGGTCCTTTAACAAAGGTCTAAAAATGCATGTGAAAACCAAACATAATAACACTGTTATTCTGCCACTTATTAACAGAACAACAGGTCTTACAACAATTAGATATGAATATTGCAAACTGAATTTAATATTAAGCTGTCTTTGAAATGCCACTTTGCAGCAGGTTTTCAAATGCTTAAAGCACAGCAGGAGGCTAACTCCATCTTCAAATATTAAATCAAAACCTTTTTTTAACCTGATAAATCTTTCTGAAAGCAAGTTCTCCTATTCAAGAGAGAATTATTAAACTATCAGGCAAGGAAACTAAACCTTGCAGCCTATTCTTGGCATATGGTGTGTACCCACAATGATTAAAAACAATAATGAAAAGGATTAATAACATCTTAGAATAGTGTCTGAGAACATTCTTAACGAAACACAGGGTATAAACTGCTCATAAGTCCAGTGAATTGGAAACAGCACATACTCAAACATGGTCCCACTTTCTCAGCTAGAAATCTCACATTAAATACAAGTCAGTTAGAAATGTTTCCTACAGCCAGTTACGTGCCATTGAAAAGACCAGAGATCTCTAGAAAATGGTAAATACAAGGACATCTTGCTGAAGAACACCGTAGAAGAATCACAGACAGACATTCTGTGCTTGAATACCTGCTCCTAATAGCAGCAGGAACTGTATGCAGTCTTGATATATTTGGCCCATATTAGTGACAGAAACCACTTATTAGGCCATATAAAACAATACATCTCACAGAATTCTGTCCAATCCACTTTCTAATGTGTAAAAGCTTCCCTTGGAAGATCGCCTAATAGTGACAATTGGCAGGAAATATACCTGGTTATTTTGCCTGCATTTATCTACTGTTTTTCTCTTCAGCCTTAGCTCAGTTGTGCCAGGACTTGTATCAGACAATTCTTTTCCGGCCCTGACAGTTCCAGGGCATTTTGAAGGTGTTATGCTCTTACTTTAAGCATTGCTATGTAAGTTTTCACATTTAGCTTACTAATTCCCACCCCCTCCACCCAATGTCAACAATTTCTTGTTTCCTAATTATGCTGGCACTTTCCAAACTGCAATCCTGATAATGAGATATCCAGGGAGGAATGCAGTACCCAGGATGGGATCACACAGAGTCCTAGTGAAAAGAACTACTGCTCTCTTCATGCTCTGTGGTGAAGTGCTTCATTCCAAAATGGATGGCATTTTTTGCTTTTCCTTCACATCACAGGTCAATTTCCCATTTAATAATGCTTTCTTCACCCCACATAATTCCTTTCCGTTTCTGTGTGGTATCGGTATTTCAGATTATTTTGTTTGTTAATTCACACCAGCTCAGCATGTAACTGACTTTGCTGTTTTTTCTCCTAATCTCTCTGTGATGCCTTTTATTACTCTATCTTTGTATTTAATTCTTTCATTGAATTTACTATCTTCCAAATTATTAAAGTAAAGGTTAGATAGAAGACTGAACCTAAACCCCACCAGTATTCTTTAAGATGCTTCCCCACATGAGAAAAAAATGACATCAATTACTCGTCACATATGTAATTTTCACATCGCTCATTCACATGATAAAGGCCCTGGCTGATAATATTTTCATGCTCTTTTTTTTTTTGTATATGAAACCAAAATTTGCATACATTTCATCTACTGTTCTCTTTTTTTTTTCCTTTGGACTATTTCCACAGTACCACAATACTTCTCTGTGATTACTCTGCTTGTGTGACCTCAAGCAACCTACCATTGTTGCTTCCAAATTAGGAAACAGGCAGGCACATGTCCTGGAGGAGGGTAGCAGGCTCTGGATTTGTCTCTCAGCTGGTATCTGCCTCCTCCCAAGTGAGATGGTGCCAGCCAAGAGGTTTTTGTTTTGTTTCAGAAAAGTATTTTGTGTAGGGAGGCACAAGCAGACATGGCTTCCCCATGTCTGCTTCAGATTTTAAGCTCACTTGCTTGATTTCAGGCTGGAGCAGAAAAAATCCTCCAACACCAAACTGTGATTTCATCTGGAGAAACTGGAAATAACAGCAGCATGTTTTATATCCCAGGTCACACTGAATAAATATCAAGATGCAATTCAGCTAATTTAGATGTGATAGAGTTCTTTTGAGAGTAGGGGTCTAAGAGTCCTCAGAATTCTAGGACAGGTACAATGTGCTCAGGATTTATGGCTACACTTGAGGTTCATATACACTAATATAGACTCATGCAATGCCTGTACCCTAATAATATTTGGAATTGATAAAATTCAGCGACCTGCCTTCACTCTCAGTGTCAGTGCTAACAGGAATATCTGGCTGTAAAGATATTTAATCCCTTCTGATTACAGTATTGCATTCTCATAGATAGGTACAGAGGCTATTGGCATGTATCCTTCCCTTAAGTATTCTCTATTTTTTTCATAAAGTTATTAGCATCTCTCATAATAATATCCTTTGCAAGCACTTTGCATCAGTTTTGGGATTCCCTGACTCATATAAACATATTGCATATATTGTTTTCACCTCTCCTTTTTATGTTCTTATAAATGTCCTGAACAGTCTCTCAAGAGCTAAGCTTGCAGTTTTAAGTTCTTTGTCTCCTTTTGTGTGGTGATCTGCAGCAGGAGTTCATTCTAATTATTTATTTTTATTTATTTATTAATTGCTAATAACTTTATGCACAAAAAGTTGCTGTTACAGCAGTCTGAAACTGTGGCATTTGCACTGTATTTTGACATATGATGTTACTCTCCAGAATCTTCTTTTTTCACCTCTCCACTTGAGGGAACACCTGAGATTTTATTTCACTTACAACAATCACTCAAGTCAATTTCAGCTGTGCCCACCATTTTGGAATAAATAAATGCATTGCATTTTTCTTGTCTATTTTTTCCAAATGTCTCTAAGCACTCCAGTTCATTGACACTTTACATGTTTCCTGTATTTCCATCTTCCTCCACTGTGTGAGAGCGGATGCACAATGATTTGTTGTGAAATTCAGATCTGATTTTAAGAGTACCATGCCATTTCTTCCTACAATCAAACCAAACAAAAGCAAAGCAAACCAAATAAAAGAACATTCTCAGAAACCTCAGATTTGAATGAGTTTATTTTTTACTTATTTGCTTAAATTAAAGCCTAAATAAAGCAAGCAAGTTTCTTACTCCTCCATAAATATTTTGCTGACCTTTTATAGTCTTTAGTGCTGATCTATCTTCTTATCCACTCCTAATATGGGAAGGAAATAATGCTATCATTAGGATTTGTCTATTTTCAGATCTATTTTAGCATTACTGAACTTGTTCTCAGTATATTCCATAAAGTAAGGTCAAGTGTGTCTGAGCTGTTCTGGAAATTCCCTGGCATTATTTAGGAAAACTCTCATTTTTATTATAACATCATTAGATGGATATCTGGAGGTTGATGACGCTAACCTTTCCTGCCTGAAGCCCAATTATTTTTTTTATTCTGAAGTGCCAGCAAGAGGATTGAATATCTATTTTTTCTTTTAGCGTTTCTCTTAAAATTATTTTGGGGATTCTATTGTCTAACAAGTTTGTCTCAAAGCCATTACCTTTTCAATGGCAAAATACCTATTGGAGTAAATAAGTTTAGAATGTTCTGTATGTGATCTCTTAATTTCCCTTTTCTAGATCTCCCATCTTTTATTTCTCAACTCACTACCCATCTTAATGCCTTTTGGTACTCATCATGCCATTTGCCTGGTTTGCCTGCCTTCATTCTTCAGCAGTCTTGTAAGTCTCTAAACCACTGTCTCAAAAGAAACCAAACAACAGACACAAGTGAGGTTGACATTCATGTAATTTAACTCATCAAAAAATTAGATGTTTAGCCTAGGTGAACTGTCTTAACTTCCTCTGTTGTCAACCCAGAGAGAATGGTACTTCCAGCCTGTGAAATAATCCATACAAGTTTCTAAACAAGGTGGAATAAATCATCATCTGATGAGATTTGCTCTGGACATGTCCAGTTCTTTCCATCACCTTTGGGAAAGAATGGATACTGACTATCTACTTGCCTCCCATACAGACAGCTGAATTTATAAGAGAAACCTTTATACTTCCCACGTTCCCTAAAAACTGAAATCAGCCATACCTACTGTATCAAGACACATACCTGTTCTCTTGTGCCTTTGAAATCAACTGTCTTTTGATAAATGTTTTGAAAAAAGATACACACTAGAGGTGCTATGTGCCAGATGAACATCAGCATTCATTAATTCACCTTTGGAGTTATCATCATTTTCCTCACTTCTAGCATCCACTGCCTGTCTCCTGGAAGTAGGACATCTGGCAACAAAGTGGGAATGTTAAATCTAGAGTAACACACTGGGTGAACCAAACTAGCATAGGAAAAGAGGTAATAATTTTTTTTTTTTTTTTAAATAAATGTCACTTAGCGTGTTTTGTGCCATTTGTGGTTATGGTATGGCCTGGATTTGGAGCATGTGAACCCACAGCTCTTAATGAGTTTAGTATTTGGTAACTGTTAGCTGTGATGGATTTGACATAGGCACCAGTGGTGGAATCTACCTGACTAGGAGACACAAGTTACAGCATTTCGGAATAGAGAGATCTTAAAGCACAAATCTTCTGTATCCTGGATGATTATTTTAACAGTCATTATCATATGTACATGGGTAGCATGTATATTTTACAAAGAATAGAAAAAACCATCCAAAACACAACTCTGCAGATGCAGCACATGCAAAGTGAGATGAATCATCTTCTAGGGATCCTTTGCCCACCAAACATGGAAAAATCCAACTTTTAAATACTCAGAGTTAGAGGGGATAAATATCATACTACAAAAACCAACAAACCAAACAAACAAACACAAACAAAACAAAAAAAAGCCCCAAAAACAAAACCCCACAAACCCCAAAAAACCCCAACAAAGAAACAAAGAAGAACGTAGATGTCCAAACAGGGGAGCTAGTTTTGTACTTATTGTTTGTTTCATGTAAACACATTTTTCAGGACTGTGAAAAGGCTCCTTAATCTAGAAGAAAGTTAAGATTTCACGTATCTTTCCCATGTTGTCTGCTGACTGCCCTGGCAATCCTCCTTCACAGTGGTTTTATCACAGGACTCTTCCAGCACAATCTCCATCAAGTCTCTGTTCCTGCCTACGAGCAGACCCTGAAGCTTTGGGCCTTACAGAACCCAACAGGAAAGACACAATGCAGGTGGTGCTCCACATGAGCAAATGGAAAGGTTAAACAGTCATTAGGTAGTGAAGCAAGCTTGTTACAAAGCTTGTGAATATTTCAACAATACCACTCTATCCAAGAGGATCTTCTGTTCAGTCCAGGTCAGCTGCCAGCAACCACAAACCACATAAAGGGAGGAACCTGCAGCAATCAGGTATCATATAAGGACAACCACTGGGAAAGAAAGTCCTCACTTGCCATGATCACAAGCCTTATTGAGGTTAGAGGCAGAAAGAGCAACACCACTGATTGGCACAAATACTCTCTTTTCTATTGTATGTCCTCTGGATCACAGCTGCTCCAAACAGTGTGCTGCTGGTGGAAAAACGCAGGTGCTTAAGAAAGGAGTGAGCGTCAATACAGATATCTGTCTGGTTGGGTCTCCTGGAAGATCCATATAAACCACTTGGAACACACAGCCAAGCCTTGAGCAAACATTTCCCTGAGGCAGCTAAGAGACGTCTAGAGATTCAGTACATTGGACTGAGAAACATCCTTACCTCAGCAACATTTGTTTATAACTTAGGCATAATGTACGATGCAGCTTCTGAACTGTGTGATTTATCCAAACATCTAAAAGAAAGACATAACATTGCCAGAAGCTTATTCTGGGGTGTCAAAGCAGATTCAGGTTTTTGCATCAATGGCTGACAATCCTGGCTCTTCTGCTGAAGAGGCTGTCAGTGCTTTTCAGAACATGTTCTTAAAAAAAATAAATCTCTGCACCAAGGGAAATGTCTTAAAAGCAGTTACAGAGAATTTTCATGGGGTCTCAAAAATAACACATATTGCGAAATGCTGTTCACAAGAGCATTGAAAATTAGCACTGCTCTGTATAGTGTTTCTTGAGAAAATCATGCAATGTGATTACATACCTCTTGATAGGAGGTGTCAGCTCCTGTGTTACGGCCAAATTCTAACCTGTATAATTACCTTCTTCTTATTTAAATTCCCCTCACAATTTCAGCTGGATAAGAGCTATTGTTTCGCTTCACACCCTAAAACATTGAGATGTGCAGTGTTAGTGTACTTCTAACCAGAGGTGGCCGCATCTTGGTCTTTGGTTTTGCAAGTATTTTCACTTTCAGTGAATACTGGGCAATTTATCACTGTATAGAAACTTAATGTAGAATTTTTTCTAACGTTGGAAGTGCAAGAACTTGTATCTCAAAGAAGTCACTATGAGGTAGAGAGCCTAAAACACTTGATGTCTTTCTAGGATGCAAGAGTTACATATATATACACACACATAAATTAATAATTCATATAATATACGATATAGCCTATAGATCATATATTCTATATATGATTCAGAACAGAATCAAATGTATTATTTTATAAAACCTTTTGCTTGAAGCAGACTAAAAAGTAATAAGGAAACTTCTATGTTTTTTCACTCTATCAAAATTTACAGCTCATGTTTTCAAAATTTGCAAAGCCTTTCAGAGTCTTCTGCTGCTATACAGTTGGCTAAGTCAGAAATGAACAGATGAAACTGGTAAGATCTATGCTTCACCAGCAGTCATGTCAATTAATTTTTTATATACTGCTGGGCTTAATATAGAACTTTCTAAACTAAACAGGCATTTCTTTTTGTCAGCAAGAATGCCAAGGTTACTTATAGCTGTTTGTAGCCCTTCACTTTGTTTTTTCTGAGAAGATACATTTTGCAGAAGCTTAATTTGTGGTATTGATTTGAAGTAAGCATATGTAAATACAAATCCCCCAGATAAATAAGAAATTTGATTTCTTGATGTTATTAAAAAAAAAAAGAAAGTGTGCAATGGAATCTGGTAGAAAACACCAATCAAACAAACTTGGTTTTGTAGTCATGTCATGTACCCTGGGTCAAGTCTCTTTTCTCCAGTCAGTCCAGTCTTCTGACATCTGGCAACAAATTCCCATTTATACATACCTTTGTACTTCTTCCCATTTTCTTTCAAAATCAGAGTTTATTTTTCTGTTCAAGTTCAGAAAGACCAGAGGCTATCAGATGAAAAACAGGCAGGAGAAAAAAGGTCATCAATCATGGAAGTAAAAATCCTTATGGAAACAAAGACTTTAGAATGCAAAAATAACCTTTGTTTTCCAATTCAGAGCTTGACTTCAGTTTTAACCATTGCTTTCACATATTTTTGAACTATTGTACATATTGTATGGAATCGATTATTTATAATGCATAAAACCAACCTATGTTTTCCTTGGAGGAAAGTAGCCACACAAAGTTTTGGTAACTGAAGTAATTCTCTGACATCTACCTTAATACATTTAACACAATGGGAGAAAATCTCAGAATTTGAGGTTTAACCTGTAAAGGGATTGCTTCAAAGCTCAAAACACGTGACTTTTCCTCCTCACACAAGTTGTGGACACCACTGTTCTGGGACAGAATTCATGTTATGTAAACTTCATTTTGCCTAACTACATTAGCCAAATCAAATTAAGTCAAGTCTCTAAAGAGAAATTTAAAACTTGACACATATTCCTCACTTAACTTTGTTATGCGGTTGGATTTGTTAGTAATTAAATGCTGACAGGACCATCCAATTTAAATGCAAAGAACGCGAGTATAAGTGGACACCAAAAATGCACACAGAGGAAGAAAAAATGATTTAGGTACATATAAAGACATTAATTTAGAAACAAATGAGCTAATATATGAAGGCCATTGCCCTATAACTCTCACAGAAACTAATAAATCTGCAATATTGTTTTGTGAGCTTGTGTCACAGCACAATCCCTCCCATTTCTTCTCAGAAAAGCCAGCTTCAAGTGGTAGGTTCGGTTTCCTAGTTTCGCCTTCCTGAGACACCATAATAATGCAGCCATAGAGTGGAAGTTCTTATTAATTTGCAGCTTATTCTTAAAGGATTATACAGCAGAGATAGCCCAATGACTTTCCAAAATATACACCTGCTGAGCTCAAAATGGACCTTCTCAGATTCTTCCAGTACCATAAAATCATAGAGTAGTTTGGGCTGGAAGGGACCTTAAATATCATCTAGTTCCAATCCTCCTGCCATGAGCAAGGAATCTTCCACTAAACCAGGATACTCATTAGTCCATCCAACCCTTGCACGTTTCCAGGGATGGGGCATCCAAAACTTCTCTGGGCAACCTGTTCCAGTGCCTAACCACGGTCACAGCAAAGAATTTCTTCATAATATCCATTATAAGCCTACTTTCAGTTTAAAGCCATCCCCCTTTGTCCTGTCACTGCATACCCCTGTAAACAGTCCCTCTCCAGCTCTTGTAGGCCTCCTTTAGGTACTAAAAGGCCTCAGTCATGTCGCTCCAGAGCCTTCTCTTCTCCAAGCCAAATACTCCAAATTTTCCTTATAGTAGAGCTTTTCCTTATAGTAGAGCTGCTCCATCCCTCTGGTCATTTTGGTTGCCATCCTCTGGACTTGTCCCAACAGTTCCATATCCTTCCTGTGCTGGGACCCCAGAGCTGGATGCAGCACTGCAGATGGGCTCTCACCAGAGCAGAGCAGAGGGACAGAATCCCCTCCCTGTCCCTGCTGCCCACGCTGCTTTGGATGCAGCCCAGGACACGTTTGGCTCTCTGGGCTGCAAGAGCAGTAGAGAATCTTTTCAGTGCATTCTCTGCCCCACACTCTATATTTTGACAAAGGAGTGGTTTTCCTAGAATCCCATTTCAGGACAAAAAATAGAACTGGACTATAGGTACGGAATTCTGTGTGCAAGATACCCTCTGCTATTCAGCAAAGCTCTTAGGCTCATGTGAGTGTTCTCATTCCCACAGTCTCTGTAAGGTCACAGTGGTTTTACACAATTCTTAATGACAGTTTCCTAACCAAAGCAACCTCCTTAGTATTTCAGACTGATGGGTGGGTTGTGATTTAGTAGTTATGGGTTTCAGCATCACCTAAGTCAAACACTGTTTATTGCTTACAGTTGCCTTTCTGTTAAATGGAAAATTATACTCTCCCAAAAAGACTTAAGTTACTGGCTTTATTTCAACATGGTACTGACTGACATATGCCAATTTACTTGTCATCGTATTCAACTTGCCAGTATTAACATTTTCCTAACTGATTCAGGTTTTTTTATCACAAAACAATTTTTAATAGCAGCTCCTTAGGGCTATGAACATGTTTTTATTACATGATAGGATTAAAAAAAAAAAGAAAATCCCTATTTATTCATTATCATATATATAATTTATGTTGGGTAAACTGGAAAAAGCTTTCAAGAATCAACTAACATGAAAAGCATATTTGATAAACATGAATCCTTTTTATAATTTATATTCTGTTTTTCCATGTTTCTGCAATATGTTCTGACTTATTTTACACTTTCTTATTATTTAAAGATTTTTTTAAAACCAATAGTACAAAACTCTATCAAGTGAGACTCTCTAAAAGGACAAGAAGTCATTTCAATACATAACTGGAAATGTTCAGAATTTTAGCTAAAAGCACAGGTAGGGGAGTGTGGATCTACCCTGTTTCTGGGTTTCAAAATTGGAAAAGAGGGACTTAATAAATGAAGTTTCCAATCTGTCAGCCACCCACTCAGTGCATCAGATACTCAGTGCATCAGCAAGTTGTTAACTCCTAGCTTCCAACTGCTTTCAATTTAAGAGAACAGAAATTTAGGAGCCTGAATTTAATTTATTTTTTAATATGGAAGCAATACACAACAGTTTTTAAAGCTGTGAAAAACATAAAAGCAAAGGAAGAATGAAAGCACTTGCAAAAAGCTTGCATATTATCATTCCTGTAAGTGCTTCATAATTTGTGGAAACGGAAGTCTTGATACTTTGTTCATACCTGGGAAGAGAATGAGCACTTCCTTGTGTTTAGGAGTCCTTGGGAGTGGCATTAACCCACTTGGGTCCCTGGGCTGTGTGTCAGGTTAGTGGAACACTGCAGCAGCTGCTGTCAAAGCCCCCGGGTTGGCTGCTGGCTGTAACCTCACACCCAGCAGCGTGCAGCCAGCCAATGACCATGCAAAATATTAGCAAGGTCATAGTAGTGCAACACACTCCTATAACTCAGAGATTACAAAAGACATTAAAATTCTGATGCCCCATTCATAAGGAAAAGATTGTAATGAGAGCAGAGAATGGCACAACATTAATTCATTGTGTGACAAAGAATATAATGAGAATGGGAAATAGTACAAACATAACTCATTCTTGTTACAGCTTTAAGATTGTAATGTCATGGTTCATATCACATACTTAGGAAGAAAGGTATGGTAGAAGAAGAGTTGCAATATTAAACATAGCTAATCTGAATGCAGCACACATTACTATAAATGCAATACAATAAAAAATTTTGAAATGTTACTTAGAAATGGTTTGCTAAAAGTGTTATAATTTCTTTGTACGCTTTTGTTAACAATTTATTAACACTGTTGATATGAAGGTCTGCAGAGTGTGTTTGCATTTATTAACAGAGCTGTCCTCAAAAATCTTTTTACTCTCGTATGTCTTTGGAAATCAATTAGAATTAAAAATAAAAATATTGAGGACAGTATCTGTGTCTCTTGTGTAACACCTTATGACTCTGCGGAGACACAGGCACTCATGTTCAGTCACTTTGTCTAATATAGTGGAAAGAAATAAAGTCATAAAACAACTAATGCATTTACCTCTTGAAATTGTTTAATAACTTTTGTTATTTCTCGTCTACCACTCAATCAGTGATGTGTAACATCCTATCTAATGTAGTAGACTTTATTGAAACATGTAACTGATAAGAGATTAAAAAATCTTTGACCGTCCATCTGAGAGTTTGACAAAGCCCAAAGCAACTTGTGTCATTGCTCTATGCAAGCTCTCATTGTGTCAAGCTCTATGCAAGATCCCCATATCAATGCATTTTATTTTGCTTTTAAAAGTAAAACATTATCTTTTTGGTTATTTCTGTTAAACAGAAAAAGGGGAAATATTCTCAAAGACACTATGAAAACATTGAAACTTCAGGGAATGTTGCTCTGGTGATCATCTTGTCCAACTCCCCAGTTTGAGCAGGATGACCTAGAGCCAGTGGTTCAGTGTGTGCCTGTCACCTCTTGTCCTGTGACTGGGCACCACTGAAACAAGCCTGGCTCTGTCCTTCTTGCACCCTTCACTCAGATATTCATGTACATTGATAAGTTTCTCTCCTCAATTTCCTTGGGCCAAACAGGCTCAACTCTCTCAGCCCTTCCTCATGGGAGAGATGCTCCGGTCCCTTCAACATCTTCAAGGCCCTTCACTGAACCCTCTCCAGTGCCTCTGTATCTCTAAACACAGTACCCCAGTTGTGACCTTGCCAGTGCTGAGTAGAGTTTACCAGAACCAAGTAAAGGAAACATCAAAAACCATTTGCTCCTGAATCAGAAAAAAAATCATCAAAATATTTTACTCCTGAGTTAGAAGGTCTACCACTTTTCAACTGAAAGGGTTAAGACTTAGAACTAGATCAGCTAGGTCAGGGATCAATATGACCCATTTACAATATTATTGGCAAATTTAGAGAGATATATTGTAATACAAATAAAGCCTAAGTCCTTTTTCTTTCTTCTAAAGTAAGAGGTAAAATACAAAAAAATATAAAATTGTACTATGTGTTCAAAAGACAATTTCTTCTTGAAAATCATAGCTCTGTTTTCAGTAATTTGGTTAAAAAAAGGAAATACTTTTATGTGATTACTGCTGTTTTAATCTAGGTGGATTTCTTTGATTCTGTATTTGTACAAATAAGTAAATTCCAAAAAGCGGCAAATGTGTTTTTATGGTGTTAGTTACATTTTAGTATCCATATTACTTCCAGGCACATTGTCAAAATGAGGTAGGTGTAAAGACCATGAGCAGAGGAAAAAATGTGATTGTATGAGGGATGTTATGACAGTTCTGTATGCATAATACATGCATCCCAGGAGGCAATTCTGCATCTGTTACATATATTTATGTATTTTTACTTGTAGTTTTGGAGATATTTAAGATTTATGGTGATAGATTCGATCCCCTTAAAGACAATAAAAGGAAACATGCAACAAGGGTACTATTTTGTTAGTGAGTGAAATGAGCTGGGTGTGAAAGTTGTGTACCTGGTAGGCTCTGTGAAGGTTAAGGATTTTCTGTTCTCTACACTTAGTAGCATTTCTACAGTGGTTTTCAAAATACTTTCAAAACAAACCTCTAATAGATTTGATCTATGTGCAGCTAAAGTATGTTTCTGTTCATTATAATGACTGAAAGAGGGTAAGAAAACAATTGCTAGATGTTAAAGACTAACACAGGAATGATGAAGACATTTTGTGAGTGAAAAGAAAAATCCTGAAGTCTCAGGGAATGAAGAAAGTGATGATAAATGAAGACAACAACACAAGGGTAAAAAGACAGGAAAGATAAAATGGCTAAAGAGACAGACAATTTTATACAACTAACTGTTTGAAGAAACAACTCACTGTGTTGTACTGTAATGACATTTCCTGACCATTGAATTTTCTATGAGGAGATAGATGAGCCTTCCACTGCCTTCCATTACACAGCAGGTATTTCTTAGCCTCTGTTATACAGGCGATTTCAAAAACCATCTTCATAGAAAATTGCTAGATACACGTGGAGGACAAAGGATAATATATTTGCAGTTTAATTTTGACTCTGAAACAGTGACTTTTGTCAGCCTTCTTTGAGCATTAGAAGACCATCTACAGAAAGAAACAAGCAGAAAGGTTTGTCTCAGGGCATAAACCAGACAAAGGCTTCACCATTCAAATGCATGAAATCCTACTGTTGCTTCTTATATGGCTTTGAAGCTTCTTTGAAGACATCTTGTATTGGTCCCTCTCAGACACAGGCTACTATATCAGGTGAACTCCTTGTCTTTCCTGCTATTTAAATTATTATATACAAATGAAGAAAAATCCCAAACACAAAACTTTAAAAATAGGAGTGGAGGAAACCCTTAAAATGAAACTATAAATCTGGCAATATCTTCTTCCAACTGTAATATTTCAAAGCCATTTTCATTTACATGAAGAGCAGAAGAAATGGAAATTCTTTATGGAATATAATATATATCACAAAAGTTAGCAAAGAAACTATTGATACTAACTAGGTGATAAAAGCATATATACTATCAAGAAAAAACATCTCAGAATTCATATATCCCTTCGCTGAAATGAAGAAGTCAAACGGTCATCAAATAGTACTCTGTAAACTAAATAAAGTTTGTAAAATATATTTACAGTAAAACATAGCATAAAATATCATTAATATTATAGTGAAATAAAAAATTACATTTACAAAGAATGTGTGAATATCATGTTGTATTTATTGAGCTCGAGGAGCTTCAGACTTGGATCTGTGTGAACCTCATGAGATTCAATTAGGCCAAGTACAACTCCCAGTCCCAATACAGGCCGGGAGATAAAGGGAGAAGGGCTTGGGGGTATGGTGGATGAAAAGCTGGACATCAATCCAGAAAGCAAACAGTATCCTGAGCTGCATCAAAGGAAGCATGTCTAGCAGGTCAAGGGAGGTGATCCTGCCCTTCTGCCCCAGGCTTGTGAGACCTCACCTGGAGTACTGCATCCAGCTCTGGGCTCCTCAGCATGAGGAGCACATGGACCTGTAGAACTGAATCCAGAGAAGAGCCAAAAAGAATGATCAGGGGAATGGAACTCCTCTTCTATGAAGCCAGACTGAGAGAGCTGGGGTTGTTCAGTCTGGGGAAGAGAAGGCTCCAGAACAACCTTATTGCACACTTTCAATACTTAGAGGGGGCCTATGGGAAAGATGGGGGCAAACATTTTAGTAGGTCCTGTTGCAAGAGGACAAAGGGCCGTGCTATTAAACTAAAAGATTTAGACTAATGAAGAATACTTTTTTTTATTATGAATGTGGTGAAACACTGAAACAGGCTGACCAGAGAAGTGGTAGATGTACCATCCCTGGAAATATTCAAGGTCAGGTTGGACAGAGCACTGAGAAACCTGATGAATTTGAAGATGTCCCTGTTCATTGCAGGAAGGTTGTGCTTTGTGACCTTTAAAGGCCACCTCCAACCCAAAATCTTCTATGACCCTATGATTATCAGTTCAAATTTCCCATACCAATCTACCCTTAGTTTCTTTAGAAATTAGATGCAAACAGAATTTAAATACCAATAATGCATACTATTGCAAATAAGAAAATGTTTGGAACTAAAAAAATCAAAAGACCAACATTAGATAGCCGAAACACACTAGATCCATCTGTGAGCCATACACCAGTTGCTATTTTGAGATAGAAATTAGAGTTTCTGCAAGCTGCTGGTCCTAGATATTGACATAGATCTAGTCTAGTGTCATTTTATAGTTAATAAGGTATTTATGTCAATGCTTATTTTATCAAAAAAGGTAAATTCACAAATATTTGAGGTGAAAAGTTGCAGAAGAAGGGTGGAGAGAGAGAAGCACATCTTTACAGGTACCTCTTAATGAAATTTCTACCCTCCTTAAAAACATAAATTCTACTAGTATGCTTAGGCACGTATCAGCAGAAGCCCTAGAAAGTCAAATATCTTTACACAAAGTATTTTTATGGGAATAAGAGTTTAGGTCAGCTTATGGTAACTGAACAGTAGGGATAATAAAGGTTTGTGACTTTACAGATTTTCTGCACAAGTGTTTTGTTTGTTGGTTTTGAGTTTTTTGGGTTTTTTTGCTTTGGTCATACTACAAAAGATAGAATTTTCTGAAGGTCCAACATATTTTATTGTAGGTGGATGGAAAGACTGCTTTTACCTATTGTGGTAGCTCTATAAGCAAATTAAAGTTAATTTTGTTACCTTTTAAACTTTTATTTTTCCTGTATTTTTTGTAAATTGTTCTATTCTTC
The DNA here is from genome assembly GCA_013399835.1 of Leptocoma aspasia. Classification (NCBI taxonomy): domain Eukaryota; kingdom Metazoa; phylum Chordata; class Aves; order Passeriformes; family Nectariniidae; genus Leptocoma; species Leptocoma aspasia. The sequence goes on along the minus strand of VXAX01007457.1, from coordinate 837,915 downwards.
AGTAGAAGAGAAATTAATGTGTTAAAGTTGAAGACAGGTATTTAAGTGGTTTAAACCTTACGCTTAATTGGCATGTTAAAATTAAAGAGTCAGAGTCAACTCCAGTACGTAAAAATGTATAAGTACACAAATTATGGCACTTTGTTCCACGGCTCAAGAGGCATCATGCCATCCACTTCATTAATCAAGGGTATGCCCTAACTTTCAACACTTGATGATTTACAGTCATCCTTTGTACATGCTCAACTATAAGAAGAACAGGTCTCTCTGCGGTGGAGCAAACTCAGCACAGAGATATCAAATTTGAGACCAATTTAATAAGCTCTTATTTCTTATTTTGGTAGATGCATGGTTTCTTATCCCAATCAAGAATAAGGCTGCTACTTCTGATATAGTTCAAGCCACTGCTGAGAAATGTAGTTCTAGTACTCAGAATAATTTTATCTTTATTATAGTCAATGGTGCCAATTATGAATGGCTTCTTATGAAGGAAGACATCTATTCTTTAGAAAATGGATTAACACTACACCTGATTAGGAATCAGTGCAATATTCAGGAGACAACAAACAGAAATAAATTACTGTGGATTCCTAGGTTAAAATCTACTGGTGCCTCAGGAGTGAAAGGCTGTCTGAAGGAAAAACTGAACAACAACGGAGAGTTCTAGTAACAAAGAGAGAAAGAGAGCAGGGAAAAGGGGGAGAAGAATGAAGAAAAGAGGGAGGAAGGGAGAAGGAGGGAAAAAAAAAGAACTTTTCCATCTGTTCCTTTTAAATTTTCCCCAGGATATATAATTTTCCTAAACAAATGCTATTTTTTTAATTAAAGGGCCATGAGTCACTTCCAAACTCTTGTATTCATGTTTGTATCATCAAGTGTTCAGAATTCTCTAAGGAGAAAGTAAAGAATTACATCCCTTCCTCAGTGTCCATGACAAGATAAGAAGTGTAGCATACTACAGACAGGAGTAGGAGACCAGGACACTGTGGTGTGCCATGGGTAGTCAACAGGTGATCCATGGAACTTTAATTGCCAGTTCCAGTGCAAAACACCCTGCCATGGACTAGCTAACTCAGAACTATAACACAGCCCAATCTCGAGCTAAGAGTATGCTGTACAGTATCCTGATGAGGCTCTTTTTCTTCTTGCAGAAGTTGTATCATTTTCCTTGCACTCCACTGTTGAGAGAGAGAATTTACTCGGAGGAATAGAGGTCTTTGCTATGGCACAAGGCAGACAAAGCTGATATATTTCATCTGGTCAGGAAGTTCCCTACCTACTGGACATATATGTTCAAAAGGAAACATGATGTTTTTTAGGTAAAAAATAGGTTATCATCACAAATATGGGTTTGAGATGTCTGAAAGAGGTAATGTCAGTCTAATCTAAAAATTGGGCACTGAATCACTTGTTAGAATATTTAAGTATTTTATTTCATAATGATTTCACACAGAAATTGTCTTTAGAGCTTTAACCACTAGTCTTGACTCTCTGCTGTAGTCCAACAAAACTTATTTTCTTAGGACCTTGGCATTACTCTCCTTGTGAGTGTATTTTTAAAGTTGCTTGTATTTTACCTGCACTGTGTGGGAAGGGTAAATCTGAATGCCTGGTCTTGGGGATCTGGAGGGAGCTATTTCCACACTTAGTGCACTGAGCACCAAGTAAAATGGACAGGTTTTCAGAGGTGAACCCAGAGCAAAGGCAGGGCTAATTGTTTGGCATTTGTAACTCATGTGGCCTGTTGCTTTACATCTGATTGGCAAACATTGACCAGAGTTTGTAGGCTACAAAGACTGCATTGAAAGTGGCTAGCACAGCTGTAATTAGGAATATACAGAGCACTGCAGTAGTCTCTACTGCAGCTAGTGAGTGAATAGTCAGTCTGGCTAAAATAAGACCAAGAATCAGATGTCTTCTTAAAATCCATTACCACAGAATTCTCCTTGGAACTGTGGTTAGTTTCATCAATTCATGGCTTTATGAGCTAGCCAATTAATATGAGTGATATCCTGACTTCCAGTCATAAAAACAATCTCTCTAATGCTAGTATAATTTGGAGATATAATACCCAAAGAAGTAACTTTCTGAACAGTGAGGATGGTACTCTATAAGAGCTCATACACCACTATGCAAAACCTGGATCACCAAGGCAATGAACGCTCTTTTTGAAGACATACACTGAATAGCACACACCCAAAATATGTAACAAACACTTAAAGTACATACAAGAATCAGCATCTGGGAAAATATTTGATGAATTATTTTCTTCAGACTCAATAAGAAAGTAATAACAGCTATCTCCAGTTTCTCTAGATGTTGCCATCGTATTTCATGCATAGTCACAGAGGACCACATTTGTTCCAAAGGCAGATATATTTACTTCAGTGAGAGTCACGTCTATTTATTCCAGAAGTGAATATGATATTGTATTATTCAAATCAACAAAGGTATAAAATTATAGTTATTTTAATTGAGGTCCTAGATATGACAGTCATAGATCTTTTAGAATACATGTTAATTATACTGTCATTGCTTTTCACAGTTTCCAATTATATTGTGAGGGATCTCATAATGGGGCAGAGATCAAAGCTATTTGAATATCAATATCAATCAGCATTGCTGATTCTTTCTGTTTACTTGACCTTTAAGTAAGATTTCCTTGGAAAAAATAGAAATTCTCGTATCACTAGGCAGATTTGGTGGTTTTAGTTTTGTTGAATTTCCTCAAACTATTTATCTGACATAACTTTAAAAGTAAGGACAATCATAGCCTGAAGTGATTTTTTATTTTTCCTTCATGGATTTTTTTTGTTTTGTTTTGTTGTTTTTGGTTTTGGTTTGGTTTGGGTTGGGATTTTTTGTTTAGTTTAGTTTAGTTTTGTTTTTAGTTTTAGTTTTTGGTTTTGGTTTTGGTTTTGATTTTGGTTTTGTTTAATTCCATTTGATTAAAAGTCACTGTATTTCCTTGAGATGAGAGTTTTGTTATTCTGACTGGGGAGATAATACCAACATTGACATTAGAACATAGCTTGCAAGAGAGAAATAAGTATGATGAAGAGGAAATAAGCATCTGCTTCTTTAAAATATAATATGCATACTGTTGTGCTGTGGACAGCCATTTTAAGAAAAATAATGAAAAATATCAGATATTTTTCTCCACCTGATTATCTTGAACTTGTCACATAGAGGTATACACATGTATTTATATTTTTATATATGATGGTTTCACCAGAAGCAGTGACATATATGCCTGGACATTATTTGGAGTGTCTTTACCCTATCACCTTTAATAGACTTTTAACACTGATTATCCGCTGTCGTTCTTTAATGGAGATCCTTATGACAGGCAGGATTTAGGGACACCACATACCTAGCCTCAGTACCTCAGACACATAAAGCTTGGGGAGGTGGTTAACACCCTTAGTTGTTTGTATGATTTCATACAACACCAGACAGTTGCATTAGTCCAACCATGGAGCAGGATATGTGGTTTGAGAGGTATTGCAGGATAGATAGGTAGCCACTACACTCCAGAGAGGTATTACACCCTTGGTCTTAAGGTCAGCCACTGAGGTTGTAAAAGAAACATATTTTAATGATTGCTTCCACCAGACTCAGGATCAGACCAGGAAGCCCCTGGATGCTATGTGAAGGGATCCAGCTATCTTCAAAATCACTTCAGTTAGTGACAAGTTTTAGACTAATTAATCCTGGACAATGTAACCAAAGCCTCCTAAAATTCAATTTCTATGCAATATTTGTTCTGTAAAGCAGTATTCTCATCTGTGTCTTGACTTGAGAAGCAATTTCTTCATTACTATTATCCAACAAGTATATTTGAGAAGGCAGCTTGGACATACTGGCCATAAAAATATGGTTTCAAGTTCAGCCTTTAGATACTTGTGGGTCCTAATTTTGGATTATGGAAGTCTGCTGAAGTTGAAATTCAGAATTAAGGATCTGGTTTGGTTTGTAAAGATTTAGCCAAAGATTTATATCTTATAAATCTTTGGCTAAATCTTTATAAATATATCTTATTTATACTTACATAGTGTAAGTAGGTAACAGATGGATCAGTCTGTCCAAAAATATCTGTGGTCATTAGAGGTCAAAACATAGGAGAGAAAATCTATTTCCAAAAAGAGTCATTGGAGGTATAAGCTTCATCATAACAAAAAAACAAAAAAACAAAAAACAAACAAAAAAAAGCCTCATACAATAAATATCCTGCAGATGAAAAAACTATGGAACTGTCAGCAAATGAACTCATATACACTTAATTTTCAATCTATACATTTCTGTATTAAGTTCCACCCTTCTCCTGTTGTAGGACATACCATACTGAAGGAGGAATCCAAACATCTTCGTAATTTCTGAAACAGAAATAGCAGGAGACAAAACATATAAGAATTCCAGCAAGTATCTTTTGTTTGTTTTGTGGGTTGGTTTTGAAAAATGGAAACCTGTGGGCAAGTAACATTATCAAGGTCTGAATAATTCTGTACTCAGCCACATCACTTGCAGCTTCTCACACAGTTGCATTTTATTTACATGCATAGACAAATATGTTGTGTTATTCTTTATTTTTTTCATACATATCTAATGTGCATTGATAGCAGATAACTCAATTCTTGCTCACAAAGGATGTGAAGTGGTAAACTGATTTTCCCTCCTTCTCAGTGAGATTTTTCTCACATGAATGGATTTAGTGTTTAGAGGGGTTACATAAGCACAGATATATACACTGACATCTTAAAAAATTAGCACTTTTATTTTTTCTTACATTCACAGGAAGTTACATCTTCCTGCTTGTCTCTGCCCTACCCATTAATTTAATTTTCAGACCTATCTTATCTGGTCCATGTGGGAATCACCAGAGACATCACAGCAGCTTCTCAACCTCTTGGGAATCTGTTTGCTTCTTTTTCTTATGCTAGTTCACTTTGTCCTCCAAGTAAGAATTCAAATGTCAATCATTTTTTGTTCAATTTCATGGGGTAGAATCACAAAAATGGCAACCAATCCAATTGCAAATTACTTGATGAATCTTCTTTGAAGAGTTGCCAATAATGCTAATCATCAAATGGTTGAATTCAGCTCTGTAGAAATGCATTTGTGAAGAACAGCAATCTCTGTGACTTTGACAAAGGAACTGCTGACTTGCCTCACTGTTTGTCTTTTGATGTGAAAGAGCAAATCGATTTATAGAGCTTTTGCTTGCAGATGTAGGATATGATTAGTATGCAGAAAGACCTTTCTACAGTGTCATTTGTTTATTTAGCTGTCTCTGCACTCAACCCTGATTGTGTATACTTAATTAATGTATACAAAGCTGAAAGAAATAAAATCCTGGAACCATGATCATAGAATACTGTACTACATGTCATTCGTCACCGTGAAAATGCTATTTATATTTTATTGGCTACAAGGAAGGGAAATGCATACATTTAGGAAACTCTTTCAAGGAGTCCTTATGTTTGCCAAAAGCAGCCAGTTATATTTACACCAAAAAAGTGTCAATGAAAGTGGTTCAATTTAAGTAGAAAGTTCTTTTTTTCCCAGTGTTTAAATTTTTATTTCAAATGGTTGTTGAGTCTTTATAAAAAGGTACCTCTGATGCCTTACTGAGGTCAAAGTACTCTGTAAAACATCCTAAGAGACCTGAATCATCCCATTCTTCAAGGCCTTCTGGTTCTGTTGTTTGGAAATTTTAGCTGAGAAAGAGTTTAAAGAGGAAAGGAGAGACACTAGAGACCTTCATGTCAATAATGAATGATCAATAGAAGTCACACACTAGAAAATTGACATTCAGTCAGCAATTCTGTGTTATTCATGCACATTTTACATTGTCTGTTCAGGTTTGTTGCGGGGAAAGTAGATACAGAAAGGCAGAAAAATTTAGAAATCACTAGAATACCAAATAACGGAATCCAGAGTGACATCTAGTGACATGCTGTATAAGAAGCATGAACATTTAATTACTGAAATATACTGACTTTACTAGTCATATTAATTACAGCTTTCCAGAAAAATTCCTTAAAAAATGTTACAGAAGTTTCTTAAAAAATGCATTTCATAAGCATATGAGAATATTCACAATTCAAATTACTGAAATGTTTGCTTTTGTCTGTTGTGAGAAGCAATTAATGTTGAAGCAAATTTTCTACAGAAACATTTTAGAAATTTATTAATACTGATGCTATAACTAGTTTGTCATTATGGATTCACCTTATAAATAACTTCATGAACTCATCTGCATGACCTTAAACTCATGTTCTTCAGCCATGAGCACTGAGTCAAAATCATAAGCTAATTAATCTAATTCAGGCTTCTGTACCATATTTTTCAAGATGCCAGATTACTATCTACATGAGCAAATGGTGTTTGACCTTCTGTTTTAAACTTTTTTATGGTATTAACTGCAGAATTCTGGTCACCGAAAGTGCTGTAAGGAAGGAGGTTGCTATTAGAAAGATGAAATTCAGAATACCCTGTTCTCAACTCAGTGTCCATCAAATACTGACACAGATGGTAATGCCCTGAATTTCTATGGCAAGAATAAGCAAGAAGAATTCATGTTATTAAAAGAATGAGATGATCTGCAAAGGTCGTGGAATAATGAAATTCTGCAAGGAATCATATAGAATTCTCCAGGTATATCTCTTAAATAATATAAAAATACCTTTGCAAAGCAGCTTGCAAATTATGTTAATGATACTATGCTTCTGTAAATAAGAAAGTGAAGAAATCCCTCCCTGGGACTAAAATAATTTTGTGGGTTGTAATGGATTAATGTAGAAGTTTCTTTAATCAAATTTGCTCCTTTAAATCATATCTTTGTTCATTTTTCAACTTCAATGTATAAGAAATGTTTGTCATTTTCATATTTTTGCTAAAATCATTCCAGCACAGAGAGGAGGCGAGAGAAAAGATATCACATATTAGACTGATTAAGCTTCCATGTCAGTAACTTTAAATCAACAAATCAATTAATGGGAGAGAGAAAAAAAGAACACTTAAAATATTTGGACAAAATAAGTCTATATTTGTCTCTGGGGTCATCTTCTTTCTAGATAAGGAACCAGTGTAAATATCTTATAATGCATTTATGCCATAACAGCCATAAAACAGAGATATCTTAGATTTTAAAAAATGTTGATTGCATAAAGACCTCCATCACTATAGGCACTAGATTTCTTTCTATGGTTTTTTTTATGGGTTTCCTCCTTCTTGCCCTATATACCTGGACTTTTAAAATTTCCTTTTGGAGACAATTACCACTTTACTCAGATGTTCATCACAAATATCCTCATGAAAATCTAGAAGATGAAAATACACCTCTAGGCTACATTTTCCAGCAAATGCTCAATTCTACAAATAACAAGCCTCAGACATTAATTTCGAAGAGGGAAATACTAAGTGATAGTTTTAATTTCATTGTACAATGTACCAGTCTCTTTTTTTTTTTTTCACTTTTAGAAATTCAGGATTATTGAGTATCAAAGTCTTTGGTGTCGTCTCCCTTGCTTATGCTCTTCTAGAGAAGTGTAGATTGTGATATACTGGCCAGGTAAACTGAATCCAGCTGGCTTTTCTTAAAATTGGCATAAAAGAAAGTAGATTATGCTTACAGTGAATTTTTACTTCTTGTCTTCATTCCACACAACCCTCCATTCTGTGCATACATCCAGGAATTTTCTTTCTTCTATCCCTTGAAGATCCTTGTATCCATACTCTACACAGCAGTTTATCTTAATTTCTTCTCCCTGCCTTTTCACATGTTTCTCTCTACTCTTAAAATCTTAAAATCCCTTCAAAAATTCCTCCTTTATATCCTCACTACTGAGAACAGTTTATCCTTTACATTAGCAGAAACAAACCAAATAACCAACCAACAAACTAGACAAGAATGTCACAGAAGCTCAAATAATAACCCTCAAAAGAGGGCATCTCTTCTAAAAATCTCTAATTGCTTTCATTGCTATGACATCAGATCAAAATTATTATTACTATCCTCCAACATTTTTTTTCCCAGCAAACTTAGGAATAAGTTGTCTTCCTTCACAGTCAAAAGGATGAGAAGAATACAATTCTATCAAGAAACAAGGCAAAACAAAGTTATTTTCAGAAATCAAGATATAACTTTAAAAATTATTGGAAAACATATTTTTAAATTCAAATGAAAACAGCTGCAGTTCTATTCTTAGTGAACACCACCTTGGTTGAGACCTTCTTAACACATAAAATCTTTCACTTCCAGACTGAGAAGTGGGAAAGTTGTCAAACATGTGGAAACACAGCAGCAGTAGTTACTACTTTCCATTTGAAAGCCCTGAATTTTTGGGTGTTACGCACCACTTAAACCATTTTTCTTTTTCTTTCATATTTTTTTTCCTTCCCTGAGCTGCTCAAAACTCTCCTCCATCCTCTTTGCTCCTTTTTAATTTCCATCATCTCCACTCCATTTCATTACTTAAGGGCAATTCCTCCAGTTTTGTCCCTGGTAGTTGGTCTCTTCCTCTTGCTGTGATCAGTGTTTATATAAAACAAAGTAATTCTAGCCCAAAAAAAGACCAACAAGTGCAACACAAAACTTGAGATCCAGTATGCATAAGATAGCAGTCACAGTGACAACTGGATTGTACCATGAAATCTGAGACCCTCAGAAGGTGTTCCTTTAATTAAATAGAGTTAATTCAAGTATGTCATGCCTCGCACTTTCTCTGAAGCTGCTGGTGCATTATTTTCCTAAGAATGATGACCTAATTAAATAGATTTTGGCATAGACTCACAAAATCTGCTCTTATTTCATTCACTCAGAAAAGAATATAATTCTTTCATAACTGCAGGAGAAACACTATTTCTCAATACCTCTTCAGTGCATAATGAACATTAAACAGGAAATACCAGCACAATGTACCTTTATTATTTTTTAGATGTTGAAAAGGTGTAGACCAAGACAAGGATTTATTAATGGATATGAGTGCCTAATGGCCCTAGGCTTTTTCCAAAAACAGAAGCCAGGAGAGAGATATTCTCAGCATGTTTGCACAACAATGTGAAACTTTTTGTATTTTAATCATAGTCTTCAGATTAATGACTGGCACAAGAGTGTGTAGATTTCCTGGACTGGTTTTCTAGTTCTCATTTTGGTATCATTACTATTAATGTTCTCTTAATTTTCCTTATTCTCATTAAGGTTGATAATCTCTCTCTGATCTCAGAAGTTTTTATGTCTTGATTCATTCTTCACCCACAATGCTATTAAACTTTCAAGCAAAGCTTGAATAACTAATTGTACGAGAGAAAGGGGAACCACAATCTCTTTCTCTGACCCCAATTTTAACCAAAGTGATTGCTGTTTTCCTTCTCTGTTTCAAGAGGGTGTGTGTGTGGGTATGCATGTTATATTTCTGACAATGTCTACCCAACTCAGATTGAAAAATGACATGGCTGAGGCTGCTGAAAAATATTGGAAAAAAACGTGGAAAGCAAACAAATAAAACCTCCCAAACTTCACTGGTTTGCAAAGCAGAAGACTGTTTTAAGCATTGTGCTCTAGAAACAAATTTGCCCTTTGATATACCTTCTTTGATGCTTCCTCAGTCCTTTTAACAAAGGGGCAGGGGTAACCTTTAGATAAACTAGTGCCCATTTTGAATCATTGTCCAAATTAGCAAACACTGGATACAGACAGACAATATAATTACAAATATCTTCCTTTTGCACACACTGAGGATAAACAATTTAAAAGAAACAAACATGTAAACACAAACATTAGGGGAGAATACAGGTCAGGGTTCTAGTGCCAACTATGTTTAGATTGGAGAGGGGAGACAGTAATGGACATGTTACTATTCCAGCAAAAAAGATCATGTAAGTCACAAAGCACTTATACTTCTGCTCTTCCAGATCTACAAAAGCAGACATTGATCCAAAACCAGAGACTTGCAGAACATCTTCTGTCTTTTACCTTGTTTTTTGAGCTGATAATTTTGAAAATCAAGTTAGAAATCTTCTGTCTAAACCTGCTATTAATGTTTCACAATACTACTCTTTGACTTCAACCAAAATAAATACTAGACTTAATATTCTGAAATTAAATATAATTAAAGAAAATCTGTAAATTGACCTGTGTTGTAAAACACAGTAGAACAAAAAGAGTGTTGAAGTTTTTAAATCCACTGCTGCCAAAGTGGTGCATGTGACTGCAAGGCTGGGCTCACCTCCTGCTGTTTCCAGTGTCCTGTGAGCACCCTGAGTGTGGTGCTTTGGAGGCTGCCTTTGGGAGCTGTAATAATGATTGTACTGGGAGAACCAAGTGTGGAAGCATTTATAGCCCCTTAAGGACTTGATTTTGTACTCTCCCTGACACAGCCATAAAAGAACAGTTTCTCTGACAGAACATCTTTGGGAAATTTTCAGCTCAGGTGGTGTTTCATATAACAAAATGGAGATTTTTGGGGTTTTGCAAAGACAAGGAAAGAAATTACAAAGAAGCTGTATTAGATAGGAAGAAAAACTACACAGCTTCTGATTTTACTTCTCATTCAGGGTCAGACACATCCGATAATCTGCATGCAAGTTTTGGAGTTCATTTTCTCCCAGAGGCACTTGGATCTTGGCACCGACCTTTTCTCCAACATGGGCTTGATTCAGCCTTTTCATCCTTAACTAAAAAAAGAATTGATACTTTCTCTGCATACCTAGTTCATATTTTTTCAAAAGCAAGACCAAGAAAAAAATAGCGCAATAGAAAATTACACGTCAGTCAGAGCATTTCTGCCAACCAGGTAAATGCTTCCTTGGAATTACCTAACTGATATCCATATAGAGAGACTGGATGAAATGTACCTTCTGGCATGCCAACGAGAAGAGTGGTTTTTAATGCAATATCTGATTGTCCCGCTAATGGCTCGTTTCCATTTGACTGTTTTATTGCACAAATAATAAAATAAAATTACATAGTACTGTATTTAAGAGGAAGACAAGGCATGTGGATTCTAAAGTTGAATATTTTAAATAGGAAGATTGACAGAATAGGTGACTCTTATAGGACACTTTCAAAGGAACAGAATTCCAAATAAAGAATTTTTCTCCTAAAGATGCTAACCACAAACAAATTTAAGACAGAAACAAACACTTAAAAAATCAGTTCAAACATATTGCTAAATAAATAGAAATTTTTATTTTCCCTATCTTATAAAATTAATTCCAATTTTGGGGATTTTTAAGGGAAGATCTTACCTGTCCAGTACTCCGACAATTGCCACAGGATATTCTATGCCCCAAATGCAAGAGGAGGCTTAGTGACTTCAGAAAAATCATTGTGTAGTGTAATGGTGCCCTCACTTCTTAGCCTATATTATAATTAATTTCTACTTCTAAATGTATATAATTACATTTAAAGATGTTCCTTAGACGAAGCCTCATGTAATTGCTATGATCCTGCTTAATAATGAGTGCTTTGAGAAACAAAACAACAGATCCAAATAAAATATCCCTCCTTAAAGTGTAAGTCAAAGGCTATCCACATGGAAGACTGAAAAATAATCAGATTCTGCATTCCATCCTTTCAACAATACAACTGCACTTTCAAATATGCTTTGTTGTTTTCTTTTAATTCACAAAAATTAATCTTATAGATGTAGATGCCAGATTTGCATTAATTAAAACTCCACTGTAGAAGCCAGGCTTAATTGCAATCAAATTTGCTTAATTATGCATGGCGAGAGATTCCCAATTGAGAAAGGTTTTAGTAAGGATTTTTGTTTTTTATACTGACAAAATAAATTGAAATTGTCATTTTTTGTGTTTTATGTAACACTTGTAAATAATTTGTGGAGCACCTTAAGTCTTCTATGTAAAGCAATGTTATTGCTTAAGTAATTATAACAATCTGCATTTTTCATTGTTAATTGTGGGTGTCAGCCTCATTAATTTTAATTTACAGCCTGTAATGAAATTAAGAAAATTTTGTGCTGATCTGCTGAAACTTGTCTTATAGAAAGTTACTTAATAAAACTGAAGTTCAGAAAAGTAAGGAATTTTTTCATACATTGTCAAGACAAGTAACAAATGTTCATTTTTCTCAGAAGTTTTGCTTCTAATTTTAAATCAATATGTAGTACAGCAATTTGTGTCAGAAAGTTTGAGAAAGTTCAATCTGAAAATTTTTCACTTCAAAGAGTAATTACATAGAATGTACACATAATACGTAGTTTTATTTATAACAGATAATGTGTCACTGCACTGAAAAAATTTGTTGTAGCTCTATTCTATTGTTCATCTCACAGGACCAATTTTTTTCCTTTGCAAAAACATTGGGGTTTTTTTCTGCACATTTCTGAAACTTCCCTAAACCGTAATATTCCTAAAATGAAGCATAATAACCTATTCAAAAGCCTATGCTCACATTGTCTATGGGCCCTTTACTTTGAGTTTCTTTTTCAATACACTCAGTCTTCTGCTTTTCAAACTTCAGCCCTTCAAAACCATATCCTCCCCTTCCTCTGTTCTGCTGAGCTTGCATCAGCCCCAGCCATGCAAGAAAACAGAAAGATATGGCTTAATTACTCTGCAACTTTATTAATTTAATTTATCAGGGGACTATCCAGCAGCAATTTCTATGATACAGGTAATAAATTTTTCATTAATTATTTTCACTTGTAGGAGGGTTGCCATTAGCTCTCATTCCCTCTGGTAGCAGGTCCTTGGCCCTCTGTGTGGATCCAGCACCAGTGTTAAATGATGGATAGGAAGGATGGCTTTCCATCTCGTCACGCGAGACTTTGAGTCCTGCTTCCAGTACCTCCTCCTTTTGAGGAGGCTTTTGGATTTTGGATTTTGCCCTTTTCTAATGCAGGTTTTCTGAGGAAGCAGATCCTCTCTGAGTATCTGAGATGGATTTTACATGGAGAGGCAGATGGCAGGAGCAGCGGGCTAGACAGTCTGAGTTATGTCCCTTTCACAGATTAAAAAGGTCAGCTAGTCAACCTGAGCTCCATTGAACTGCCAAGCTATCCACAGAACTTTTGTCCATCTGAATGACTGGCTCCCAAAACCTGTGAAGGAAGGTGATACTTAAAGGAGTTACAACTCTTTTTCCTAGATAGTCTGCTAAAACAAGAAACGATCAACTTTTTACACTGTATATCTCATCTCAGAAACTCTACTTCGCTCATTTTAATATTCCCTGTGCTATTTCATTTTTTTTCAATTTTACTGAAAACTGTCTCATTTTTACTGAATTTACTTGTCTTGTTTTCTTAATTGGTGTTGAGAAGCATTCATTGTTATGATCCTGCACACACTTGCACAATGCATTGGCTGGAAAAGCATCATATGATTCCACTAAATTAAATGCAAAAAATTTGAAGGAACATGAATGGTAACAGGCAAGTTGTGGGGAAAGGCTGTTATTTTTCTAGTATACAAAGACACTTCTCAAATATCTAACATATATAATAAATTCATAAAATTACAAAAATTATAATATGCAATTTTTCTTATGTATAATATTAGATAAGGTATAAATTAAATTAAATATAAAGATTTTTTATATTTACCTGCCTTTAATAATTTCATTCTGAACAAGTGGAAGCTAGCAGGATAGAGGAAGAAATAATAAACCCATGACTGTGAAGATGTGAGAAAACCCCCTGAGCTTTGTTCTGCTCTTTGCCATTACTTTTTGGATACATAACTTGCTACTTTAGCTAAATATAAAAATAGAAAGCATAGTCTTCTAAAACAGATGAGTCCCAGGAAATACTGCATGATCTAGCATATGTTTGACCCACCACAGCAGTACAGATGAGATATAAAAACACTGAAGCATATAACTATTTTATTATATCAGAGATAAAATAAGGGGGGGATGCTTGGTTTTTTCTTCTTTTTTTTTTTTTGTCCTTTACCCTGTAATGAAACCATTTTCAATGTGCTTCTCAATATGAGCTGAAAATATATAGCTAAGTCTTCCCAAGATCTGCCAGAGATGATAGATGAAGTCCAAAGCAGATTGCCACGCCTGTGTTTGAACTAAGATTTGGTGGTCATAACGATTGATGGTCTTTTAGTGTGCAATAAAACTGAGAATGTAATTGATCTGATGTGTTATAAAAATGTACAGAATTAAAACCAAGCAGTAATAATCTAGGCTTCTAATATCTAGCACCTAAGCAGTTTTTCCTTTTTAAATGGATAGCCACTGCTTCATATGAACTTCAGTGGTCTCCTGAATTTTGACACTGCTTCTGAGAGCTGTGTACTGAATGTGTTCTGAGAGCTCATTCCTTGTCAACAGGAAGTGTGTTCCAAACTACATGCGACTCTAATTTCAGTGCTACTCATGACCTTCATATCATCTTCTGATGACAAATATTACTTCTGAGAGGAAGACTAGCAGTGAAATACAAAATAAGTTGTGTTCTTTAAAAGAATGAAAAAAATTACATGTTCTAAGGATATCTACAGATCTAAGTCTTCTGATCATGAATGTCTGCTACTCCCCAGTGTTCTAGAGAGCTGCCAAGATGTAGAGATGAGGTCTGATAGGAAAGGTATGGTAATAACAGTAAAAAAACCCCACATTTGTTAAATGATGGGGCATTTAACATGGCATAGCATACAATTTTATATTTTAAAGCCAGTGTGGGTACAGGGTCAGGAGCCAATGAGGATGGTCACTAGCAGCTTCTGGACTGGTTGTACTGGGCCCTTTCACAGGCACCACCTGAGCCTTCCATTTTTGCCATCCTCCCAGTGGCTCCCAGTTTTACTTTGGAGATAGTCTTTAATTTTTTTTTCTTTGTGGATTTCCACCCTATCACTGTCCTTTCTTCATTGTCCTCCAGCCCTTCATTTCTCTGAGCAAGACCAGAACAGGTTCCACTGCTCATTTCTGATACAGCCAGATTCCATTTTGCCTTCCTGCCTATGACAAATCTTGGCAGCTCTGCATAGACAGGATGTATTTAATCTCTTACAAAACTGATAATCTCTGATCTTTTCAAGTACACCTGAATGCTTACCTAATAATTTTAGTGTTCTGCTGAGGTACACAGCAGCAGTATGCATAACAAATTACCAAGGGGTATTTATGAAGCCCTGTGTGTAAAGTTCTCCTTACATTTTTGCAGGTACAGCTGTGGGGGGAAAAACACATTCTTTGCTCATCATAGAATCACAGAATGGTTTGGGTAGGAAGGGACTCTGGAGATCATCTTGTTCTAATGCTTCTTCTATGGGCAAGGATACCTTTCACTAAACCAGGTTTTTCAGGGCCCCATTCAATGTGATCTTGAACACTTTCAAGGATGGGACATGCACAGCTTATCTGAGCAACATGTGCCAGGGGTTTTTTTGTGACATTTTCACATATCCTGAATGAGCCAGCATAGCAGAGAACCAGTTTGTCCTGTTGTCAACAAATTTGTTCACAGTTCAGCTAATATTTGATTGTATTTTACTGTACTTTTTCTTTCTACTCTCAAGCAGGAGCACGTTGACCTGTGAAAAGTGAATGACCAATAGAAAAAAATAATAACAGGGGAAAAGAAAATGAAAGAAAAAAACTAAATGCAAAGAAATGCAATAGAAGAAATTAAAAAAAAGGAAAAATTTTGTTTGCAAAGGAAGTACTTTGGCATTCTTATTTAATTATCAGTGGATACACAGGATGGAGTAAAAAGCTCTATTTCAAAACTGTGACTTAATGACAAGTTGATGTGTAATATTTTGCCTGAAGACCCAGACAACATCGTTAAGAGAGAGACAAGTAAATTGTAGGTAAGAAATAAAAATAAATGTTTCCACACCTCTGACATAACTGCAAAAGTTAAAAGGCTACTGATAAATTTGAGACAAATGACTATTGTTCTGGCAAAATAAGGAATCTTAACTCATTTTTAGATAACAATATTGCCAGCTCTTGCAATTTTATTATTAGCCTCATGATATTTGATGCTTCTCCTTAAGACCTAGCTCCTAGATTTATACTAATCAGGAGGCTATTAACTTCCATTAAAAAATCATGTTTCCAGTGCTGATATTTAAGCAGAAAAAAAACCCAAACCAATTCCTAAAACTGTGACAGATAGAAGTCAAACAAGGAGAACCCAAAACAGGTAGTAAAAAAAGCCCACAAACCAACCCAAACCTATAAATTCTGGAAACCTTACTCATGATTTCTCAGTATTTGACAACACTATATTAACTATAATTAAGTTAGAGATTTATTAGGTATTAAAAATGGAAAAGCTGATAAGAAGCTTCTGCAATGAAAAAGCAAAATGTGTTGAAAATGAGCCAAAAAAGATGAAATTAAAAAATATTTCAATTTGAGGTGTAAACTTCTACTTTTTTATTTGCTTCCAACAAACAATTCTTCATAGTTTTTCATTAGAAAAAGGTCTGACTAATTTGAAAACCTAGTTTTCAGAACCTGACTTGTTCCACTGGCAACAAACCCAATCTACTATCATAATTTTCCCATCTTAGGGATCTGTAAATATTGCTGAATTCTTGTTCAACACTATTTTAATCTTCTCAGACTCCAGTAATTTGATAGCATTTAGGTGACATAAGATCATACTGTTAGAAAGATGACTTGAGTAGACGGCTCTATTTTTTTTATGTGTTACACAGTTTTTAAGAAAAGTGTGTAATTTAGGAATCATGCTCAGCTAATAGCCAAAATGCTATAATTTACCATGATCTCAAACACTCTCTGGTTAAAGCCAAGAACTGAAATATTGGGCTATACGAACCAACTCTGTTTTCCTGCAGCACAGTCCATCCCATCACGGGGGTGGATTTGGGAATGCTTATTCAAATGCTGGGCAAGTTATGAAGAATTCCATCCACATTGTTTAACAAAGCATACAAGCCCTAGAGGGAGACTATATTAAGTCCTATGATAAATTAAATAAAGAATATGATCTCAATAGTGTGTTGCAGCTCTTTAATTTCCAAGAAATAACAACAATGACCGGGTGCTGTTATAAACTGAAAAAACCCAAGGAAATTCCTAGATTCCTATCTGTCAAATGGATATTTTTTATGGTGCTGTCCCTCCTGTAATGTTTTGAGGAAAAATTATTTCTGTCTGTGTTTAAATTTGTCATCTATATTGACCATATACTCCTTCACCCCTGTCTGAGTATCCGGATCTTAATTACGAGGGCAGTACTCCAGGATCCACTGGGTACAACCACTTTTGCTGCAGTGAAACCACAGTTGTTCCTTAACTCCCAACTTGTTGGATGTGATGGGCACAGTTTAATTCCTTCAGGTCTATTTGTCTCCCAGTGCCTGAAAGCCCTATCAGATTTGAACCTGGCAAATATAATTCCAGGAACAGAAACTCCAGCCTGACCAAAAATGTCATCATTGTCGAATTTTGACAGCCCGGTCAGAATTTCAGTCCCATAGTCTGCTGCAGTAAGGCTGTCAATTGAGTATTGCTGAGAAGACGACTCAAATCTCAAATATGAGTAATATATTCTGTATAAAGAAATCTGTATATTCTGGCTGCCATCTGTAACACTTAGTTCCAGTACAATAGTGTCTAGAGGAGTTGTAAGAATTGCTGGATGAACTTTGGCCTCTTGTCCCAGTAGCTCCTGCATCCTGCTCTGGTCTCACATTGTTGTGGATGGAGTAGGAGCTTCAGACAAAGTTTACTAGAAAAGCCCTGCTACTGAGGACACCTTTTCATCCTAAACTCCTTCTCAGAGAGGAGTCTAGGTGTGATTGGGTCCAATCTTAGCCCTAGACTTTGTCAATAATTTAATCAACTTTGTCCCACAGGATCTAAAGATCTGGCAAATAAAATCTATTTACACTAAATGAATTATTTTTTATGGCAAATGATCTTAATCAGAATTATTTATTACACAGTATAAATGTGTACTAGTACACATTTATACATTTATACAAACTACTGGTAGTGAATAGCATAGGATATGATAATGCACTGTATTGAAGCAATTGAAGCTATAAAAAAAACATTATTAAGTAGAGATTGATATAACTCACCACACCAACACTCATGGGCAGATCTCTTTCACTCAGCCTCGAGGAGTATCTGTGGTGGGCATCCTCTTACCCAAAGGAGGAAACTTGATATGCACACTCCAAGAAGAAATATGTTAGAGGAACCCAACTGTATGGCTTTACAGTGTATAGTGACAGACTGACAGTCATATGTCTCCAGGTCAGCTTAGCAGCTTAGCTGCCAAATTTTTTCCTCACTATAAGGACATTGATTCAGGATTAGTTGCCAGACTGGTTTTAATATAATTCAACACCAAAACCAGCGTATAGGCCTGCTCTCAGTCCACCACTAATAAACTTGCAAATAGGACATTGAGTTCCCTGACCACATTCCAGGGCACAGCATCCAGGGCAAAGCATCCTGCTACGGACTGCAGGTGTGATTTGAGACCTAGCTCTCCTCAAGCTTTTCACCAGGTACCACTTGCCTGCAATGGCTTGTCCACATGTCCACATTTCTGTGACTGACTGAGCATACCTACAGCTCTAAGGTCCTTCTCATCTTTCAAGGAAAGGACACTTTTTTTCTGCTGGTTATGCACAGTTCTTATTTCTGTACAATTCTGTCCCAAATTCACTCCCTGATCTCTACATTCAGGCATAAGAAGGGAGGAAGGACTCTGCATTTTCCATGTTCTCTCTTTGACAGAACATCTTTTTGAAATCGTTACAACACTACCCGTGATCTTGTCGTTTGACCTACCTGCAGATACACTCTTTGGATATTGCTGCTTAGTCCTAGTGGCTGCCCTTGATCTAGAGTCAAATAACTTTCCTTGAGGTGAACAAACCATCATAAGCTCTCCTGTTTCTTTCTCCCTTTCATCAGTGTTTTCCTGACCGAGAACCCACCGTGGGAAAGGCTAAGGTGAATGACATTTAGCTCTACCTCTCACATAGGAAAAAGACCATCAGCACACAATGGCAACTTTGGAAGAGATAAAGTACTAAAACAGTGATGGGTGAGAAGATTTCCTGAGTCCTCTGATGTAATTTTAAAAAAGGAAGATTTTCAGAATAATTCTTTCCATTGGTTTCTTGGTGTGTATTACTAAAGTGTGGATAATGGGTCCAAGAATGTATGTAGGTATTTCAGCACAACTGAAGAAATAAGATGATAAAGCTCCTCTTTCAGAAGCTATTTTTAAAATAAATAAACTGGTTGCTTTGGAACTGAATCTTCTTCACAAAAAGTTTTGGAGCCATCCTTCAAATTATTTGACTGACTGACTGAGTAGCTTAATAACAAATTACACTATACTCTTACCAATCACCATGCTTCCTGAGAACTGGAAATTCATTAGCAGGATTTTTTTTTTTTAAGGATTTAGGGGATGTCATGAGAGTTACAGTTTGTTACAATGACTGAAAATTAAATAGTAGTGCAACATTTAGGGAGTTGTAATATATATGGCAAGGGAAAAACCAACAACCTTTCTGTAACTGAGAATTGTGTCTCTCTAATATTTTCAGAACCTTCTAAGTGTTAGAAGGTTCTGAAAATATTAATAAGGCAGTAGATGAACATGACCCAATGGACATAATTTACTTGGATTTCAAAAAGCTTTAGAAAAGGTCCCTCATAAAAGAATATTAAAGATAATAAATAACAATGAAGTAAGGGGCAAAGGCTTGTCATGGATTAAAAAGTGATTAAATGATAGGAAATAAATAGTTATAACCTCAAAGAAGAGATATATTAATAATGGAGTGTCTCACGGGTCAGTACTACGATCAAGTTGTTTAATATATTTTTTTAATAATTTGAAGTAAAAGGATTGCAAGGTGGCAGAGTTTGCTGATGACTCTGTATTATTGAACAAGTAGCCACTTGCATAGCCTCCTACCCATTACAAGAGTCTAAAAATCTACATGTACTGCTCTGAACATCACTGACAACAGGAATCCCTGTGAACACCAGTAAGGAACAAATTTTTCTTTATGTCACATGTTCAGCTCTATCTCAAGATGGACACAGTGAATGGTTACATTCTGGAAAACCTAAGGCAGGAACTGAGACAGAGGAGAGTGTACACTTGGACTTCCCTGTAAAAAAAGTTTGTAAGACATGCCTTCAGTACATCACCTTCAGTAAAATCAATAATATTTCTGCATAACTGAAGAAAATTGAAATCATATCTAGAGCATGTAATAACCACATTCTGTTATCCTTCCAGCAGAAATTTTGTATTTTTCCTTTCTCAGTTATGGGTAGATTTGAATGGTTATGGGTTTGTCTCCTAGAGGATGCCATATTTTAAAAAGACAGGTCAGGGTTCATTGCAAGTAAATGTGAAATTCTGGATATATTTATCCAAAGTGGAAGTAAAAGTTTGTGACACAGGAAAGGAGAGGTTATATTCCACAGTTTCTTCCTAAAATGTGAAGAAGTAAAGACACTCACCCAGACAAAAAGCTCTTGTCAGAGTCTCAGCCCTTCATACAAATTACATGCCTTCAAAACACCGTCTGTTTTACTCACAGGGACAGATATGAAGATTTATCCACAACTTTGGGTCTTGTTGCTACCTTTGCAGAAAAAAAAATTATTCTGATATTAGGTGACTGAAGGATCAAGAGGAGATAATGTAGGCAGACCAAAAAACTGGTTTTACTGAAGTACAGTGCTAATCTACAGTTTTTTAGAGGCCAGTGCAAGCATTGGGACAAACACAATTTTTATATTATGCAATGCAAAATAATGCCAAATAAGCCTTATCATTTAGGACACCAAATTATGCCTACCCAAATTCCAAAGCAGTTGTTTCATTATGTCTAAACTGCAAAATTATCTGATTGTTTTGGGAGATAGCCTGAAGATTTTGACAGTGGCTTCATTTGTAAGCAGATCACTAACTTTGAAAGGCCAGCCATTTAATCCATTATATGGTTCTCCATTATTCCAAGTATCATGGGAGAAATTCAGTCTATGCACAAGTTGAAACAACTTTCAGCAACTTAGGTGGTAGTTAAGGCCACCCAACAAGGGACCTGTCTTTGGCTCCTGTGTTTTACATGTCAGATGAAATGTGTAGTTTTAAATGCATTAAGTTTAATCAGGCAATTGATTTCTGAATTTGCAAAAAATAAATTAAGGGATCTCCATGTCAGTCTTTAATTTTAGTTTTTATAAGACATCAGATAAAACTTTTTGTTCATTGTCAGCTGGTTGAGAATTACAGTACATTGCAGTATAATCACAAACAAATATAATTACAAATATCAAGGGAAATTTAGGCCATAAGAAAAAATGAAAAAATAATTTGACTGCAGAAAATTAAATTAATAAAACATTAAGGCACTAAAACAAAACCTATTGCCTCTTATAACTAAATTGTTTGCATAGCTAAAGTAAAGAAACGAACCCAGTGTTTGCATTTATGAATGTTACATGGCAGTCAGCAGGTAAAAGGGAGAAACAGTTCAGTTAAGGTTATCATCTCCTATCCATTTCTCTTACATAGCTGAACACTGAAAATAATTTAACCCCTAACATTTTTATTTAAAGCAATGAAATTAGGGATTTATTACCTTACTTATAGTTTCTAAGAGACAACACACCAATAGGTTACAAATACAGACATGATATTTCATGTCATGGCACATGCTGGGAACTATTTTTATGTGGAAGTCAATGACAGCAGAATTAGACCAATGCTAAAAGGTCATGAGAAATCATTCCCAGGATGACTTTCTCAACATCAAATAGTAAGTCTGTAGCAGAACTGGGATTGGACTTGCATTCAGATCATCTAAATCCCAGTTAAGTGCCTCCATCACATGACTTACTGGAGCTCCCCTAAATGAATTCATACATGTTCCCATCAGCTCTTCACCTGTAGACCCAGGAATTCTGATCAAAAGCAATCTGAGATAGCTGCAGTTATGAGTCATCTCCCTGTCAGCTCTCATCTGCCAAACATGTGTGTGAACTGACCCCCGTAACTCCTAAAGGAGGGAAACAAATTCAAGTGGAATCCACCAGAACATTGAAATCAAATTCCTTAAAAGACACTAGTTCACCTAGAAGAATTTTGTGCAGTCAAACGCGCAATTCATTTTCATGACTGTTTGGTTTCTTGTGGAAATGGAGTACAAAAATTACAGAAGTGCTAGCTTCAATGCAAAAGCATCTTTCTAAGAGGAAAAAGATTCACAGAAAGACAAAGCTTCAAGGACATTTTTTGTGAAAGTTTCAGAGCCACCCAGACCAGCTGTGACATCTGTACTAATTGAAAAAGCAAACGAGGCCACAAAGGACTCTTCTTTGACCATTTAATCAATTTTCCACTCAATGCATTGTTCATTCTTAGAGACTTTAATGCTAGAATTGATTTTAACAGCCATTACCGAAATACGTAAGTCAAAGGTCTCTCAACCTTTTTTAAGTTTGACCAATGGGAATAAAAGATTATGGATATGCGAATAAATCAGTGGCTATGATTCAAATGCCTTACTAAAAAACACCGTGTGAATCACAGGCTGCCCGTGTCCTGGTGGTCACGTGGCCTGCTTAGAGCACAATGGGAGAAATAGCAAGGTGGTGATCTCTGATAATGTCTGGTCTGGACTCGGTGAAACTGCCTCTTAAACTTCCAGTAATGCAGAGCTCACATAGCTCACTTCAATCCAGAGTTTTACAGCTCACTTCAATGCAGGAAGAGGTCAAATGTCTTCAAATGTTTGTAAATACTTCTTGCATATTTGTAAAATTTTGCATATTTTAATGCATATTTTACTTCTTGCACATGTGTAAAAAATTGCATATTTGACTCAAGCAAACAGAGGGGACCAGAAGGATGAAGAATATTAGGATCACTTATTAAGATGCTTTTAGGCATGGCTAGTGGGTATATGCCCTGCAAAACAGAGGAAAAGGAAATATGGAAATATGCCTTGCAGTTATACATTCATCATAGAGAGGGAAAAATCAGAAAAAGTAATGCTTAAATAATTTTTCTTTCATTCTGAGCAATTTCCTTTAAAGAGAAAAACATACCTAACCTACTAACCATTCTACTGGCCAGAACTAATACAGATTTAAGAAAAAGATGTAAGATCTAGTGAAAACAAAATACACTAAAATAAATCTGGATTAAAACCCCCAAACTGCTGTTATTGTACTACTTCTGGATTTTAGGAAATTTTTGTCTTCAGTAACAAATATTAGAATGTAGATTTCTATCTCAGAGAAGAAAATCTTCTGTGAAGATCAAAAAAAATGTTTGAGAAAATTCTTTTTCACAGTACAAATATACAGCAAAAGGCAGCAATGGAGTTACATGTAGGCAGTGACTTTATCATCTCTGTAACATCAAAAATTCCCTCTTGTGCTGCCTTCTCCTTCTTCCGTGTTTGGTCCTAATGAAACAGATTTACAGTATGACCTTTGCATACATGCATGATATATTGTGATGACAGCCACTCCACTGTGAAATATGATGCTGTGATCTTTCAGTTGTTTCCCTTTGGAAGATGAGCCTTACATGATTAGATTGATAAGCATCAATGTATCAGAAATTGTGCCAAAATCAGAGCTACTGGCATGTTGTACTGTAGGAAATTTAAGGGTATTGACATAGTTCTAGAAAAACAACCTTAAGGACAAGCTGAGCCACAAAAATCAAATAACGTAATTGACAGATTATTTGATGCAGTTCCTGGTGAAAACTTTCCTGCTTTACTGAGATACACTGACTTACAAAAGACCTTTGACACTCCCCTGTAGATTGTATGACTGCTTTAAGATTTTTCATCATTATCATGCATGCCTGAAATTTGTTTATGCTGTCAGGAGTTTGTCATGGAGTCCTCAATACTGTTGTAGTATAAAAGGGCATCCATCAGACACATTAAATACCATGTCTTCTCCTTAAGGAGATTACCTGTAACTGTGATATGTTGCACTATTGACACACACATGACATCCAATTTAGCAGTCTGTATTTATCCAGAGATTTGCATGCACCATAAAGCAGAGCTTTAATTTAGTTTTTCTTCTCAACTGGGAAACAAAGGAAGTGGGAAAAGGGTGCTGATTTTTGCCATCCATATTCAGTGACACTGTTGAGTGTTATTCATTCATCTGAATGCTCATGTTGGTTTAAATCTTATTTTAATTTATAAAGGTCAAAGCCAAGATGGGCCCAACTGGTACAGCTGCAATGCAGAAGTAGGTAAAATATCAGTCATTCCCTCAAAAATCTCTGAGGAGTCAAAACATAACTGGTGGATGAGACAGAAAAGCAGGTTAAGGTAGATTGAGTAAGATGAGCCAAGATAGAACAGAATGTGCACATGTGTATCCTAAGTTCTTTTCCCATGCCTTAATCCTTACAAAATTTACCTTTCAGCTCCATCCTGATAACAGTCTAAGCTTTTGCATTACTTCTAAACTTTGGATGTATTCCAGGTCTCTATGTGGTCTCAGAGTACTTGATGGTGTAAACATCTACACTAATTTTGAATGCAGCATAACACAAATGAACTCTGTCCTATTTTGCACAAAACAGTTCTTATGACATCTAATGTGTTGCAATCTATAAACAAAGCACAGAGTAGCTTTCCTGTTTGAATTTTTTGGTGATGTGTGTAGCAGCAAACTGAAAAAAAACAGGGTGCAGGGCTGAGCAGACACAAGATGATGTATTTAATTTCTTTGTTGGGAAAGTGCACATTACAGCTTCATAATGGGGAAATTTGTGCTGTTTCATAGTGTCCCTGTGCAGGCTTTGAGACTATTGTGGAGTATTTCAGCACATTCTTTAGAGGTGACCAGTCTGTTTTGAGAGGTAAAAAAATTTTGGCTGTATAGATATGGGTTGTGCCACGTAAGGGTTTTTATTAATACAGATACAGCTGTAATGCTGGGCTGTAATATTCATCCTATCTCTAACAGAGTTTTGTAAAAGATGTTTCAGAAAACAATTATTTTAAAAAATGGACAATATCTCAAAAATAATAAGAATATTTATATGGATTAGTTTGAAATGGAGGTCTAACTCATTGTTCTAATGAACTGCTAAACATTGACATGAATGTATACCTAAATATGCAAACACTAAGGCATCTAGAGAGCTCTTCTGCTTTCTCATATGTAGTGAATGTCTTGAGGTCTTCATTTAGTTTTCTTTAGAGTGAGTAATTACTCCTTGTTTAAATTTAAGTAGTTGAAGGGTAATGCAGCAGGCTTAGTTCTTAAGTTTCCTGGTGAAATCTGAGTACTCTTTTTGAATAAAATTAACCTTAGTTTGAAACTCATTGCTCATAAGGGAGAGCAAAAAACCCCACCTAAACTCAACACCAACATACATTTCTATGTGATTGGGTCCAAGGGTTAATTCTTAAAGGGTTAATTAAAACTGAACTCTCCAGTGTTCAGTTACTGTTATCAATTTCAGGGTACAGTCACACTTGGAGAGGGGAGAAAATACAAACAGTCGAAAAAAGAAAGTTAATGTTATTAGTTATAGAAGAACAACTTTTGAGAAAATATTGGAAAAGACCTTGACCTTTCAGTCTGGTTGCTTATAATTATGATCACAGTCTCTGGACCATATGAATCAGTATTTCATTTTCTTAAGTACCTTGCTAACTTTTGAAATTTTCAACAACTCTAGATAACTAGAGGTACAATAAATTATGGGGTTTTGATACATTTCTGGGATACAGGTTATCATTAAAAAGCGTAATCTAATTATTTGTTTTGTTGTCACTGAAATTCTTTCAATGCTGTCATCTCAGTGGAATCAGTTAACTACGGTATGAATCTGATCTATTTTAGACATCAATAATGCTTTCTTTGCTTGTCTTCCCATAAACATCAACATTTTGGGGGTAGAAAAAGGATTTAAACTGTTTCAGTTGTGCTATTATTACAACTTTGACCTTGCTAAAGACTCTCGGCAAATTGATTAGCTCTGAAAAGCTGCCATCCATCTGCAGAGTTAGAATAATCTGTAAATAAAGCTGCAGAGAGGTCTGTTGAAAAGAATATTTCACTCTTGCTGGCTGCTGAAATACCCCTTCAGAAAAGGACAATTCACCTCCACCTAAGGAAGCATGTTGGCTGCTCGCACTGATACAAGCAGTGTCAGCATACTGGCAAAAAAAGAGAGGAAATCTGCTGTTCTTTTCATTTTGTGAGATAAACCCCAGGGCTTATTAGGAAGAAATAGAACAGGAAGTGGTACACATTAGGATGGTTTGATAAAAAAAAAAAAAAAAAAAAAAAAAAGAAATATGAGAAAAGAAAGTACACTAAACTTAAGAGCAGAAATCATAGTTGCTATAGAAAGTGGCCATTTTAGGCTCCCAAGTGCAGTCTTTGTATTCAGGGGAGCTCTCAATCTATTTCTGAGTAATCAGACACTACTGGAATTGACACAGAAAACAAAATTTTCCTGATCTTATTTTTAATTTGTTTTATAGTTTTTACAGTCTATTTAATTTTGTAGCTGTATTTAATACTGAAGGTGTCTCAGAATGTAATTTTTAATAAAACACTGGTAAAAAATGCTGCATTGGCCCTATATCAATTAAAGTTTAGGATAATTATATGTTAGTGCTCCATTTCTGTTGGAGGCATTGCACACACCATTTATACAAAATTCCAGTCCTTGTCCCATACAACTTTCATGCTAAACTGACCACCATGGAGTCACTCATTTGCAACATGACTGGGTAAAGAAACAAAAGCCTCATGTAAACCAAAGGGATGCAGAGGTATGTCAGCTGACAAGAATTAAAACACCAGGTTGCTTTTCAAATTTTTTTCTCCTTTTCATTTTTGGCTTTTTAAAAAACTAACTTAAATATTTCTAAAAAACTAAGGACATCTGAATGACTCAAAATTAGGGAAGAAAAGTTTTCATCTCCTCTAACAGGATGTATGAGGAATGGCACTAAGGCAAGGATAATGGAAAGATAAAAAAAGAAAATGGGCAAGGAGACTTGGGTTAACCAAGTCAGTCGAAATGAAGAGGAAGTGACCATAATAAGGCAAAGATATGCAGAGTTTTCAAAGGACAAATCAGATGCTATACAGCAAATCCAAATCTTCCACATTAGAGCAAACAATCAGACTAGGGTTGGTAATGTGCATTTTATCTTAATGTCAGAGATAATTTTTTCCATCCTTTGAGCTTTACTCAAGCTTTTTTAATGAGCTTTTCTAATTTATAAAAAAAAAAGGCTATTTGGATAATAAACATGAATATTAAAACAAAAAGAAGTATGGTTTATGGAAGTTCACTGCCCAAATGTCTAAGCCCTCTATTGTGAAGCAAAAGTATTCATGTGCTCTTTCAATTACTTGGTTAAAATGCTAAATTATTCCTGGTGCTTTGTAGTAGATCAGTTAACATTACTTTTAGCTTTATTCAGACAGCATGATCTAGTTCTTCTTTGTATACAAGGCACTGGCAGCTTGACCTTCCTGTTTATTCCTTTATAAGACCATTATCATCAAAGTTCTGTGGCAGACAATTCACAAATTTCAAATGTTAATGTTAAAAGACCTAGATTTCTGACTGATGTCAAGCTTTATTTACACATTTCAAAAAGAAAAAAAAGAAGTTTTTTTATCACATTTAGAATGCATAAACTCTAGATAAATAGTGAAATACAGATAGAAATGTTTCTGTATCACATTTTTGAGAACAAGATCACAACAGATGCTATCCAGATTTTATACTGGGGCATAGAATCTAGGTGATACGTATGTTAGGAATCCATACTGTGAGAGCCAAATGACAGTGCATTTTAATTTTTTTCTTAATGCAAAACTGTTTGAAGGCAGGATTTAAAATGTTCCATTGAAGGGGTCCTCAAAAGCAGTGCCCTTTTGTGTGGATTCGGATCCTATCTTCACATACAGCGTTATTGGTGCTAACCAGACTGAGCAAATAATTAGTGAAAAACAACTCAACTGGTGAATTCAGCCTTTTATGCTGAATATGCTATAATGTATGTGATCAGGCAACAATTACTTGAAACACGCTCCAAACTCCCAACCAGCTTTCATCTGTAACTTTTAGACACAGCTTCCTCTGAGTTTTCAGAGCTTATATCTCTGGATTTGTGGTGGCTGAAACAAAACATGCAGCAGCATTTGTCTCTACATTGATCACTGCTTCAGATGCTTCATGGCTAAAAATACAATTCCAGGGTATGGAAAGTGTGCTTTCCGTGGCTCCTCTGCACATGTGTGCGTGACATTCGTCTGTGATGGCATGGAGTTATGCCCTCATGGCAGCACTCAGCCACCACTTCCGGTGACAGTGGTAGAGGAGCCACCTTCAACTCAGAACAGGGAGGAGGAACTAAGGAAAAGTTTTATTAACAATCTGGAGTTTACTGTTCCCAGCACTCTGTCAAAGAGACAGTTATATCAATTTGTATGCTATCAAAACCTATGCAGTTTTTGTATGTTATTCTGTTGCCATGTTTAATGAAAGTAATTGGACAGTGGAATGTTCCATAAATGTAACCTGGTTGGCATATCTAGGGACCAAAATTATATTGATTTATTTGTGGCTCAAACTAAAAGCTAAAGAGGTAGATGCTGACTTAAAAAAAAATCATATTCAGTGCAGAGCTGATAACACAACCTTTATTTACCACACCATATATTCAGCTTTAATTTTTTGTTGTTTATCTTTTTTTCTCTGCAAGCTGCAGCACTTGCACAGAATATAACAGTGAAATAGTGGGTAAACAGGCAGTGTTATTCAGTTTTGCTGGCTGTTCTAAGTGATGAAACTATAATTCTCTGGGTGATAGATAACAGAAGGTAATTTTATGGTTACTAAGAATGAGTTTGCATTTGTTGGGATAGTTACTACATAAATTTATAGATCTATTTTGTATGTACCGCATTTTAAATTTTAGTGGCAGCACAAGGAACAGTATGAGAGCAACACAAGTAGTCCTGTCATGAACTCCTAGTTTAGCAGCCACTTGTAAAGGTATACTGTAATTCAACATGAAATAGCTACAGAATGTTCTCACAATCTTGTTATAAATCATGGTCTTTGAAAGGGAAGGTGTTATTAAGTTTGTTTTTTGATTTTCTTTTGCCCTTCCTCCATCATCTTATCTAGGGAGAGTGCTGAAAAGTAGGAAAGGCAATTCTGTACAGGAGGTCCTTTTAAGTGCTGGATTTAAGTGCCCTTTCAGGATTTAGCACTTTTCTAAGCTTAACTGACAGGTCACTTTGCCCCTTGTTATCTGGGCAGATAGACCCTGGGACCCTACAAAGACAATAAGATTAATTGTGGGGCAGGCAGTAGGATACTGCAGCTTCAGATCACAAAATTCAGACAAGGCTCAACACCTGTCAAGCTATTATGACGTTTACATTCAATAAATATAATGTCTCCAGAGAACCAGAACTGTTTTTGTTTAAACATGGAGATTGGGCCCCAGGGAAGCCATTTTGTTGAACACGCCATTCTGTGGAGAAGAAATACCAGCTTTTGTCAAAGATTTAATTGTTGGAAGACCCATTAAGATTTCAGTTCAGGTTACAAATCTGAAGGAAGCCTAGACTGACAGAGGGGTGCTTGATTTGATGATCATGGGAGCAGAAGAGGAATGAAGGTGGTAGATGTGCTAAATTTGCATTTAAAAAGCTCACCTAGGAACATAGCAATTAGACTTTTAAATATAAAAATATAACTTCAGAGCATCCCAGAAGTATTCCAAAGTACTGAATTATGTAATGGCCAAACCAAGGACATTCCTTGAAAGTTAGGTTATCTGCAAAGTACTGTGAAGGAAAGTGTCAGAAGTGATCTTCAGGAGTTCGAACGGAAGTTTTATTCCATTTATAAAATTAAAACGGACAGTGTTAAGAAATTAGTTTTCTTAAATTAATTGAGGTGATTTCTTCCACCATGTTTCCAAAGAAAATGCTTCTACTCAATTGCAGTGTACCTACAAACTGCAAAAACGCATCTGGAAAAAGAACATTTGGGAAAGAAATTGAGTGCTGTCCAACAAAAAAGTTATTCCAAATCTTCCTTTACCAAAACAGATTGAAGTGATGGCATTGTCTGGTATAATTTACATTACGGGAATAACCTGGAATTTTCACAGGAGAAATACGAGATGATCCAAGATAGCCTTATGTAGTCATTAAGAATAGTGATCATCAAAGTCCTTGATAAGCGCCTGTAGACCTGACAATAATGCAGAATATTTTCAGCAAGACATGTTTTAATGACTCAGAGGCAGCATGAACAAGGAGCTGGGGCAGCACTTGCTTTTGGCTCCTAAAAATATTCCATTGCTTTCCTTCTTTTGAGAGCAATGAGGAGGTACTCTGCATTTGTATCCTATTTCTGAAAGTGAAGGAAGCCAATTTGCTGCCTACAGGAGCACACATTGGTGGAGAAAATGAATGGAAGCAGAGTCAGTGCTGGGTCCTCTAAGGTCTGCACTCCCAACAGCCGCAGCTGTCACAGGAGAGCTGCGAGTGAGACCTGCTGCCTTACTGAGGTGTGGAGATACACGGATAATGGGAAGAGCCAGAAGCAGCTCCTTGCTCTGAGAAAGATTTCATGCTCTGCTTCACTTCAGCATTTAATCAACCACAAAAAGTTTATTGCTGTGTATACTCCAGTGCCAGAAACATTATCGCCTAATTAAATTGTTTCATTGTTTTGCTATATCTAGCAACACGTCTCTTTAACTCTCTGTTTTATTTAGCAGTGAGATTGCTTTAATGTCCTCAGAATGGGATATTAAATTGAAGGGGTGGCTGTTTAAATTCGAGTTCAAATCAATAATACAGGTAGACTTTTGCTGCCAAAGACTAACTTAGGGCCTTTCACTTTGCTGCAGTCCTGTGTTTGCATGTGATTTATGGCAATTCCTTTTGGTGATACATATGTTTCAAGGCCTTCTCACTGTTTAAGCTTTCTGTAATCAGTGGAATTTCTCTCTTCTGCAGTTCTTTGGGATACACTGCCATGCTGGGTTTCATTATTAATTTCCGTTGTCAAAAAGGCAAATATTTAGTTACGCCTGGCCCTCACAAAACCTGAAATTCTAAATACACATCCTGGAGCCCCTTTAAATAGTGAATTTATTATAAATACTCTAGATTCACTTTGTGTTTATCCTTTATTATTATTAGTTTTAAGAGCACTAAATGGATGATACTTAAGTGTTCAAATGCCCTCAAGGTTATTCCAGATATTCTGAGATGGTTCAAGCCATAAGGTTCTCATTCCTGTAACTATAAATCATTAGCTATGTTACATTGCTGCTATTTTATTAGTTCATTTGCATAATGAAAATTACTATATAAATAACATTGCAAAAACAGCTTTATATCACAGTATAAATAACTACTACATATTTAAAGGGAAGAGAAATGGAATTTTGTCACCCAATGGCTCCTAAAAAATGTTGCAATTCCCTTGTTTGTAGTTGAAAAGTTTATTGTGTCCAGTAAAATTTAGAGTTACATAGATGAAAGGAAAGGAGGAAGTACATAAAAGTTGTTTGTCACAGGATTTTATGACAAAGATTATTTTAGGGAGAAAATGCATGCTAATGCATGACTGGTCAAACTCTGGCTGTGAGCTGAAGTGTGGGGTGTTAACAGAAAAAAACCAACCTCTTTCACTTCTGCCAGCAAACCCAGAAACTGAGGAATTCAGAAATGCAGAGGACTATCCCTGAGCTCAGCATCCTTCAGGCTGGTAGAGGAGCCATGTGTCACACTGGTCCGCTCTTCCCTGCCACACAGATACCAGTGGCAATGATGCTTCAGCACTAACAGGGACAAAATGATTTTCTTGCATAGTGGAGGGCATCTTCAGCAAGCACAAGGAGAGGACACTTTTGGATGTACAGAAATCCACAATATATCCATATTTAAAGTTACTTATCACATCTTCATATTAGCTGATGAGAATTAACTGATAAAATTTTGCTTTCTGCTCAAAACCCTTGTAAAAAGTAACTGCTTCCCATGACCTTTTCACTGAGTGTTCACATCTCCTCCATTAAAGAAATAAAAATTATGCTTTATTGTAATTTCTTTCAAACACTCTATTTAATTTGTTCTCCATTTCTCCATAATGATAAACCAGCTATCCTATTTTCTAGAATGTAAGAACTGTGGCTTGGAGATAGTCCAGTCAGTTTCTAAATGCACTAAAGATATAAAAATAATCTCACATCTAAATTCTCTTTTAAAAATATTTGAGTATTAAAGGTAGTTCTCGGCCCTGACCTCCCAGAAATAGGAGCAAGATGCAAAATTCTTATGAGAATCCCAGCTGTTTCTGAATTGTTTAGGTGTGGGAAAGTAACCTTCTTTACAAATGTTAAGCAAATGTTAAAAAGGGGAATGCAAAATCAACAGAAAAGAAAGCAGTTTGAATCACATGTAATATTGTTTCTTTTTTTTAACCATTTCTTATGTCAAACAATGATTATGCTTAGTGAGGATTACAACATAAAATAAAGTATTTATAAAGAAGGGGTTATTTATCACTAACTTTTCAGTCTGATATTCAAACAATCAATGGCTAGAAACCAGAAACTTTGACATGAAAGTTCTACCTACAAGTAAGAGTTTCTGAGTAAATTTCCATGATAACGGTAGTTAATAATCCACCAATGGTTTGAATGGATTCTCCTTTATATGGACATTATTGGATCTTGGGAGGAGAGGAGAGGAGAGGAGAGGAGAGGAGAGGAGAGGGCTAAGAAAAATTCCAAGTTTTTTATCAGATATCACAGAAGTTTATCACAGTGGTCTGACTGGATTTTCAAGATAGGAGGAAGCAATAGTTCAATATGCTGTGATAAAGTAATAAAAATTGCTAAAAATTGCATAAAATATATTCTGTGCTTTTTAAAATGGTTTCAACAGTGGACCAATCTTTGCAGAAAATACAAGATCATTTAAAAATGTGCCATAATTACAAAATTTAGCTGTGTACTAGATGGGCTAAGCCACACCTACTTCAATTGACAAATTAAAAAGGAATGTTTAAAAACCCCACTGAATGAAAAAATATAGATTCATTGCCTTATGACTGAAAAAGGACTCACAAGTCTCTATTTCTTGTATTTCAGAACTTCTATTTGTAAGGAAGGGAAATAACCTTTACTGTATTGTTGGAATAAAAGGAACTAGATGATTCATCTCTGTGAATCTGCTTGTTGAATTTGATGGATCATTCTTAAAAGCGACGTTGCTAATCTTCAGGTTTTCTTTTTTAGGTTATTCACAGATCAGTGGGTTTTCCGGCTAATACAGGTCCTGATGCTCTTCTGTCTTCACACATGGTATTCATCATATCTTGACAAGAAAAGACCTTCAGTCTACAAATAACCTTCACTGAAGTAAGACATGTAAGTGGGTTTCTATATGAAAGATAGATTTTATGGCTGAATAAAAAACAACTGTAGTTAAAAAGTGTCATTGCATGGCCCTATATGAAGATTTTTCCTCAAAAGAACTTTTGGTGTTTGTTGTTAAAAATCTCTTATAGACAAAAAAAAAAAATTGAATTATTTTATCATTAACCACAAATTCAACAGGAAAGGAAGATCAGTTGAGTATTTTATCATTCTGAAATGTGCAGCCTTTAAAATATTTAAGTATCCACATTAGTTCTTGTCAAACTAGCACAAAGCAGTGCATAATATGACCTATGTGTAAAAGCAGAACAAGATAAGAGGCTTTGGTAAGGGTGAAATATTCACAGTATGGTTATTTTGTGCAACAGTTAACAATTGGGTTTCCTAACACTATATTACTGTTATTGTTGTTGTTATTATTATTATTATTCCTCAACGAAGTGACAAAAATAAAACATTTCTCTCTGTTAGGCAATTCAGCATCAATACTACTAAAAATAATGAATGCTTGTCAGTGACAGCAAACTTCAGCACAGCAGAAACCTGATTATATTTTGTTGTCCCACACTACAGAACCAATTTAGTTTTGTATCAGAAGGATTGGTCAAATTTTACTATTTGCCACACACCATAATCCTAGTGAAGCCAACAGATCTCTGACATTGCAAGTTAGAACCAATTCTTCCTCAGGTGATTTACTTGATTTCAAAGGGCATATAAGGAAAGAATTTGTCTCTCTTCAAAGAAAACATAAAAAAAATGTAAAAAATAGAGGAACTAGAATGATCTAATGAAATTTAATTTCTAACATCTGTCACATACCAGTCCTATGAGGTGTACTAAAGGATGTTTTGATACATTTTTTTCCTCATTAGGAAAGTTCGTCATAAACTGATGAGGAACACTAAGAATTCCCTTGTTTGAGTCACACTGTTTTCATGCAGCATATTGCAGATGCATGCATCATGCAGATATTAAGCTTCTACAGCTTAATATCTTCGTGACCTCCATTCCTAATAAGTCAGCTGGAAAATGGTCACTGGTTTCCAAGAAGGCATCAGTGGGTGGGAGAAAAGGCACTGGTAATAGGGAGACTTGTTGAGGAGCAGTGATCTACCTGAAACTCTCTCTCCTGCGAACACAAAGCAGCAAACCTTATCTGCAATCATACTAGAGCAGAATGTTTTTATTTTCATGATGAGTTAATAAGAAAATAAAATTTATGCTAACAACAATACAAATGTCAGGACATGCCCCTTGAAGATGTAAATTCAATATTAACATTTAACTGACAAATTGTTGAGCGGAAAGGTAAAACACAACAAAATAAAATCTGACAGAACTAGGATCATACATTTTGATCATTTTCACAAGGAATTTCATATTATTATCTTTGTTGTAGATATCTGAAAAAGAGTAAGAGAATGAAAATATGTTTTTAAAGTGTTCCAAAAAAATGCTGCATTTTATCAAAAGAGTTACTAAGAATGAACAGCAAACATCTTTCTCTAAATGCCTCAAGATACAAATGCAGTTCTAAGTGGGATCAAAAACAGTGTAGAACTAAATATAAATATAATGCATTCAGCTAGTACCATGTAGCCCAACAGATCTTATGTTTTCTACTTTGTCTGTTTTCCTGATATGTAAACAATTGAAAATGCACAACAAGTTTGTACACATATAAGTTCTTAAGCAAAACCATCATATAATAGTTAACTCTGACTAGTAAGAGAAGAACCTCATGGACCTGAAAATTTAAATTGCTTCACCTTTCTCAGAAAATCTTTAATAATGTAATGCCATTTCCAGTTTCAGAGTTGAAGAGTTAAGATATGAGAAACACATTTCTTATCTGAATGCTGTATGAATTTTATTCCTTTTTTTTTTTTGAGTCTTTTGAAAGAATCAGAAATCTTAAATCACATTTGAAATTTAGCATCTCAAATTTCAATTGAAAAGTCATATTCTGCTGAAGACCGATTGAAATGTCTAAAGAACGAAATGTTATTCTCCCTACCTTCAGAAAACTCGTGTGAAACTCAGTAATCAGTGTTACTGGTAATTTTGAATATTATCAGCGCGTGTCTTCACACCATATTTTTTGTTGTTGTTGTTTGAAGTTTATTTACAACAAATCAGAACAAAAAGACTCCAAGTTAAATTTGATAGTGGTGTGTTGCAATTTTAGTTCAAACTTATTTTCTCATCAAAAAACCAACAAAAACATAACCATTTATTGTGCTGGAGCACAAGCCCAGCACATGCTATTATAGTAAAAGCTAGGCATTATTTCCATCTGGCTTTGAGCACACAGGATATTGTACAAACTACCAGAAGAGCTCTATTTCATTGTAATTAAAATTTAGTGTTACACTTAAGCAATAAGGCAACTCCAGGAGATGTGATTATCATGAGATAATGACCTTGGGGTGTTAAAAGGCAAGGAAGCAACCAAATGCCTCGAATCCTCCAGGGGGTATGATTATTTCGGAATAACCACACCCCCTGAGGTTGTGTGATTAGTATCAGAGACAAAGTCTGTACCGAGAATACAAATATGATTTTGTAGGGAAATGTTGGGGGGCTGGTCTAGGTAAAGTTGGTAATGAGGAGTGCTGAAACAGCAGTTTTGGATGAGTTGTGTTTCTCACGTGCTGATTCTAAAGTGTCTTTAAGAACTCTCAGGACACATATAGAGCTGACAGTGATGTCATACCTGTATAAGTAATCCTCTATAAATGCACAGATCTAATCTTTTCATCCTATTTTGGTTTCATAATTTCCATTTCATAATAGCAATAAACTGTGGTAAGCAATGCATTTCTGGGGGATTATTCCACTTCTCAGGTGGCTGAAGTCACTCAACCTTTAGCCTCATATCTTTCAAGACATCTGAGAAGTGCAATAACTCCCCAGAAATGCACTAGCTGTCATGTCTTATTGCTTAATTACTTTGTACTTATCAAGTAGTCACTCTTTAAATGAATGCAGAAGCACAGTATGTTTTACAATTATGGTGTGTATAGGAGCAGTATAACACTGTTATGGCAAAACATAAAATAAGTAATTGTTACAGCAGAAGTACAAACCGAGGCTGTAGTACAAACTACGGTGCAAACCATGATGTCTGTAGAACACTGAACTGTTCTGATAAGTGTCTTGTGTGTGCTTAAGTAATGTGACATGTTTGGCTTTAATACGGATGCAAAACAAGGACCAGAAGAAAAAGATACAGCAGATAAAGCAAAACTAAACTCTAATTGCAGAGTTTATATTCCTCTTGCTGTTGATAGCTTTGGGAATAAGTCAACATTTCTGAAACTAGTGAAATCACATTAGTAGTGATTCTAGTAATGAAAAAACAAATCAAACTAGTGTGTAAATAACAATGAGGAGAGGCTACATATTGCTATTGATCTTTCAGAAAAGAAAGTGCCCAAATATGGGATATGGTGAATAAAACACAGCTTTTACTTGCAGTAAAAGGAAATCCTGTTTGATTTTTCATGAAATCCTTAAAACTAAGATGTTATTCATAGTTGTGAGCCACGGGAAAGGATGTGGAATTGAAAAGCTCTGCATAATTCCTATGAGAACTATTGTTGAAACCATCACAGCTAGTCACTGTAAGATCTCACTTCAGTTTCTTACTGGAGTGGATTCCATCCTTCCTTTCCTACAGCTAAAACTGGTTTCGCTTGAAGTAGGTGTTTATCTTAATGACTGAAAAAAAAGAATCCAAGAGAAAGCTGCTCAGACTTCAAAGGCTAGGTTTTACGTGTTGGACTCTCTACCTAGGTTCATAATCTACTTCTGAGCTACAAAAGGTCAGAAATTAAAGCTTTGAAAAATATTGGGAGATGGCTATGAATGTCATGAGATCAATATATGTTTGAAAACATCTGCTTATGACAGAGACCATCTTCCCTTCCTGGTGGTGCTAAAAATAATGTTCATCTTTTTAAAAGCAGGAAATGTATGAAACGCATAATAAAATTTTCACATCTTTGTCTACAGAGTTTGTGGAGGAACCACACACAAATATTCAGCCAACCCAGAAATTTTGTTGCAGTTCAGTAATTCAAAAACATGGAAACAACTTGGCTGCTTTCATTCAATGATGCTAAGCTCAAAGACAGCCTAAATTATTTGGAAATACAAAAAGATACATTTAGTGATGAAACAAAATAATATTTATTCACAACTGGTTTTGTTTGCATTGTCTGCACCACGTAAATAAACTATTATAGAGAATATGTATGATTGCTAATACTGATTGTCTCATTTAAAAGTGGATTTTTATGCTAATGTAATATATTTCAGTAACAGAACTATAATGATTCATTAAAGGAAAAATGGCTGTAGATAGATTTTACTTTACACTTCCCAAATATCTGTCTCTACATTGCCTCATTTTGGCTTGTTGGCAAAACCAATGCTTGGGCCTGCTCAGGGAGAAGTTCATCCCTTTCAGAGAAGGCACCCCACTCAAAGCAGCATTACAAAAATTACCAACTGATGGATGTATGACAGACATACAGATGCAAATACAACACCTCAGTGCTTCACAGAATTTTTTTCCTTCATATGGTATGCAAAGAAGAAAGTTCCTTTGGGAGAAAAAAGGCTGAATTTGGCCAAAAGGAAAGAAAAAGGCCACTCATTACCCTGATAATATGTGACTCAAGAAAACTATATTGTGCAACACACATCATTGGTGAATCTGTAGTATATAGCTATGAACCTGAAAGAAAAGAGACTTGAGAATTTCCACCCAAACTCATAATGTAGCACTACCTCTGTTCATTGCTGTATGAAGATTAATTCATGTTCTAACAAGCTCCTTCACTTTCTGTCTCCACTTTGATGCTAGGAACTTATCTATTAATGTTGAATACTCGTAGTGAGAAATTTTAATACTCTGCCAGAGTAAAAAAAAGACTTGCCATGCTAGCATCCTAATTTTCTCAATAGTTACTGTCACTGCAACCCTTAATTTAGAGCGCAGAAGTGGCACAATGGTAAATTACGGCACTCCTCAAAAGCTTCACCTTCCAACCCCAGCGCTATGATTGTGTCAGAATTTGAAAGAAGAAGAAGAGTTTATTTCTCAGTCAGTGTGATGTCACATTGAGCAAGAAGAAACACATGAAGTGAGGAGATTTGCAATGCCAGTGTGCTAGTTCAGAGCTCGTCACTGACATGAATTTCTGGAGCATTGTTCTTGGTAATTTTTAAAACTTGCCACTTCCAAAACTTCTTGAAAACACCTAATAAGGGTGCTGCAATCTTGAATGTCATTTAGATGTAGATATATTTGCTTTTCCTATTTAGACATAATCTGTTTTTGTTAAAAAAAAAAAAGAAAAAAGAAAGAAAAATAAAAGAGGCATCAAATAAAGAATATTGCATACAGAAGAGTAGTAAGAAAGGATTTTCTTCCTAACTGCTAGAGGATTTATTCTCAATGGACATTACTTGGATGGTGATGGCTTTTCATGCCTTGAGTAAAGATATGGAAGGTAGGTCAGAGATGAAGCTATGTAAAAATTACAAGTTGTTTTTCAAAGACTAAGATAAAAATTGTTAAAGTACTTCATGAACATTGTTTGATCAGCAATAAGTTCTAGAAATATTAAAAATCCACTCTGGGGCTATGTATAAAGGCAGTCAGAGAGGTAAAGAAGCATGATATATTATCCCAGAGGATGGCATCATTTGTA
This sequence comes from Leptocoma aspasia, assembly GCA_013399835.1. NCBI lineage: Eukaryota > Metazoa > Chordata > Aves > Passeriformes > Nectariniidae > Leptocoma > Leptocoma aspasia. The sequence goes on along the minus strand of VXAX01007457.1, from coordinate 798,739 downwards.
TGTTCCCTGTGGACCTGAAAGGTCTTGTAACCCCCAGCATGAAAATGTTTAATTAATTAACCTACCTGAATTCCTCTCAGCTAGAGCCAAGGCTCTAATATACAGCCAGTGAGTGACACAGACTATATTAAACCAAGAAAATTCAGAAGTAAGTACCCTAGGCTGTCTTCTGACCAAGACATACCAACACCTTTCTGCTTCTTGCACCCCATGAACACAGAAAGGGGATTCATTGCTCTCCCAGAGAAAGAAAAACATGCCAGGATGAGCGGGGGGGACCAGGGCTTTGGCATGCACAGCAGTACATTTCTGCAAATGGACTGTGACTGTCTCACAGCACTACCTTTTTGTTGTGGCCTGTCAAGGGGCAGAACAGTTTTTTGGTCCACCTGGCAATTGGGGGCCAAGAGAGAGGCAGGGGAACAGGCCAGATGGGTCTCCCAATCATTTACATAACTCCTCTCATCCGGCAGAAGAGCCCATGTTCCTCCCTGCACAGTTTGCAGATCAGAGAGGAAACTGGAGAAAAGGAGAGGAATAGTGTCTCTGGAGTACTGCAAGAGCAAAGGTAACCAGCATTGAAGTGGAAGAAGACAGGGATATCTGGGAGGTATTTTGCTGGCGTGGGGTGACTTGGGGTGCTAAGATAAGAGAGACTTAAAAGTTTGGAGGGAACTAGGGAATAAAAGAGCCCAGCAAAACACTAGGTTGAGCGGCTGTGAGGGAGTGGACAAACTGAACCCTTTAACAGCTCAGTTTAAAGCATGTGCTGCTGATAGGACTAATAAAATTTTAACATTTCTGATACAAATTTTGGATAAAAAACTTGTCTGCAGGGCAAAAGTATTATTTATGGGAAAGTGGCTTTAATATCTTCCAAGCTGAGGAATTAATTTCTTCTTATTTTCTACATCCGAAGGCTGAATGGAACTACCTCTGATCAGAAACGTCGTCTGGATGAGGAATGGTGCAGTCAAATATAAAAAAAAATTGATACAACTGAGGCAACAGACAAAGACAAGGGAAAAGCTGAGTCAAATCAAATGTTGAAGTATTAATGGAAGATAAATAAATGAAGAAAAAAATTGTACCTTGAGGAATTCGCTACAATATGGTAATTTGTACATTGAAACCCCTCTACTGCAAACTGGAACATCCTTCATCTCACTTGTGAGGCTTGTTACAGTAATTTTATTTAACTCTTTCCTCATTAATTCAGTTCAGCATTTGTAAGCACCGCAGAAAACTATCTTGTTGCATAGTAAAATAAGTATACCAGTCCTAAAATCACGAAGAATGGTAATTTTTGTTTTCTTAATGGTAGATAGCAAAAAAACTTGCTAAAATATTCTGTATGTAAGAGTAAAAACCTATTATCATTCTTGATGCTTCTAACCCAGAGGAATTCATGTTTTATAAATGAAATGTTAGATCTTATTTCTTTATTGACTGGCAAAAGCCAGGTAAATCCCAGAAGAATACCTACAGTAGATCTTTTCTGACATGGGGCAATTGGCTGTTTCATTACAGGGAAATCAAACCAGATGTAACTTGATTCTTTATTACCTTCTTGTAGGGCAGAAATGGATCAATCTTTGGAAACTAGTATGGACAATAATTTATATGATAACCTGAAGAAAGCATATTTTAGTGTTTAAGGCCAGACAAAATCAGGACATTTTGCTTTAGAGCATTTAAAACTTAGTGAAAAGCACTGCTGCACTTAAAATATAGGGACATTTTGTCAATATTTGTAAAATAAATTTAAACTACATTTTATTTCATTATTACTTTTAAAACACTTTGTGGTATGAGGGCTGGGAATTTAAACTTGTATTTAACTTATTTAAACTGTTTTTAACTGTATTTAAACTTATATACAGGACTGTTATCTAATGGGTAAATCCATGTGTATTTCATCCATGTTAGGTAAGAAATGACAATAGGCCCAGATCCCCTCATTTAGAGTGACCACTTCTCATTTCTCTGTAGTTGACAAATACTGCTCATGCAAATTCCATCTGTAGTCTGTTGAGAACAATAGGATTTCCAGATAGTGAGTCAAGACATGTGTTTTAGATGTAGTTCTATGGATGGAATGAAACCTGCTTTGGAGTGCTTCCTTTTCTCTAATCCTTCCTTAGGCAGACTTACCAAAGTTTATAATTAAGCTTGAAAAGTGGACTGTATAGAAAAAATTAGTCAATTAATTTAAGTGAGAAATAATCCAACTTTTACTGATTCATTTCTAATTATGTAAATATGTAGAGAAAATGCATGAAGTGATATTTACTACATACTGACTGATATAACACTCAGCAGTATACAAGTAAAATGTGACATGTCAACAGTTGGATTATGTGCTTAAGCTTAATCATTAGAAAAGTATAATAAACTTTGCTAAAAGGAATCTTGAGAAATTCAACAAAATGAAATAAAAAGTCTTACACTGAGAAACATCTGGAGTGATGGAACCAGTACTGAGCTCTCCTGAGTCTGGAGCATGAACTTACTGAAGTGCAGGAGGTGATGGGAACAAGAAAAAAAATTATTTTACTGCAGTGGTGGTCAAACACTGAAAGAGGTTGCCCAAAGAGGGCATGGACTCTCCATCCTTGGACAAAATAAAAACCTGACTGCACACAATCCTGGACATCTGCTCTAGCCCATCCTGCTTGGGTAGGCTGGACTAGATGATCTTCAGGGCTGTCTTCCAACCTCAGCCATTCTTTGATTCTGTGTTATAAAACCTGAGTGTATTCGTTCATGATTTTCCCTGACCCCCAAATATGTAATGAGAACCAAATAATATCAAAAATCAGAAAGGAGCACTTTGTCACTGCGTGGCCTGACCTCTATATATGATAACCCAGGTGAAAATACACAGCCATTATCAAATATGTATCTTACACATTATTGTCAGAGTTCCTCTATGTCCCAAACAGTAAAGGAATAAAGGTGCCATCCATTAGATAAACCTCTTCAGCAAGGTATTTGGCAACAATTCACTAAACAATGTTATTAACAATTACCAAAAAGTCACAAAGCATATGCTTTCTAACCAAATCATGCTGACAAAATAAACTTATTCTGACTGGAAAGTGTAATTAAATATAGAACAGGAATGAGTTAGGATTTAATCTAGACCTTTCTTTTCTTCTGAGACTTGGTCAAGACCATACTGGCCAGAAGTCTATTTAATTTCTTTAAAATATCTAGGTAAAGGGATTCTAGAACACCCATGTCTAATTTGTTTCAGTTTCACTAGCTTCAAGAGCTGGAAACTTTTCCTTATACCAAAGTTCACCTCAATAACTCTTTACAGTATTCTTATATATTGGCAAACAATGATGATAGATATAGCCACTCAATAGTCTCTCTTAAAGAAACAAACATGCCAAAACACCCAACCATTTTCCCTAATGAAATGTTTTTCACCAGAGCTGTTACCAGGTAATCTTCTGGAGGTCTACAACATCCCAAGCATCATGCACATATGACTTAAATATTGCAATGAGAAGGACAGATGGTAGAGAAATGACTGCTAAGCCACAGAAAGGGATGTAGATGCATTAGGCTGCAATCTAAAAGACTTAGAGAATGGGGGAAGAACAAATTTTGCAGAAAGGAATTGCAACTTGCAGGTGTTTTTTAATGTGCATCTTGCTTGATAACAGCAAACGCAAGATTTAAAAACTGGTATAGTACTTTCTTAACCTTTCACAGCTGTGGTGCATTAAGGTATTTTCTATTCCTTTTCTAATAGCTAAAGGTCATCCAAGATTTATGCAAGATTTATGCTTGTCAAAATAAAAATCTGGATTGTAAAAACTAGCAGTAGCTAATGTAGCCAGGCTCACTATGCCTGTTCATTTTCAGTTCAGTTAACAGAAGTCATGAATCCCATCTAAAATGAGCAAAACAAACAAAAATAATGTTGTGTATTTTGTGGAACATAGTACAGCATTAGAAGCAGGTTGCACTCCAGTATTTGAAACCTGAATTTTGCAGTAAAGTTCTTAACAGGCAGATTCTTCAGTCTTTTGTGAATGGAAAATTTTCATTTAAAAAGTAGTGTTTAAGCATATGTTCTACATCTGAATAGTTTGCTTAAGAATAGAGTAGGGTATTTTCAGTTTTGTTTTTTTTAAACTACAATACAAATGAAGTCAGCATTTTGCTAATTGTTGCAAAGAACACAAATAGCAGAGCTATTTCTCTATGATATTTTTCTGAGGCCAACAGCCGCATAGTCTCTCTCAGCATGAAAACCCTCGATGTGATATTAAGAGCTACCTTTTGACAGCCATCTTCGTGTAATATCCAAACTCCTTTTCACCATCACAGGTACAATAAATGCCTGAGATCTCTGCTTGAAGAAGGTGGAAAAGATGATTCATACCTTTGTCATGTCTAGGTTGGGCTACTGAAATTTATTATTTTAGACAAGTCAAGCTAAAATGCCTGTTAAAATGCATCTCCAATTTTGTTAAAACATAAATTGCTACAAATCTACACAAACTTAATATTGTTTATCAACCCAGTTCTATAAGTGGTTCCATTTACTTCTGGTGAAATATCACATTTATTTTAAAGGAAAGATTTCATCTGGAGGACCATAGCAGCCTTGCTAATTTGCGTGTTTATTTAACAGAATACATTTTGGAAGAGGATTTCAAATCTGTAGTCGTAAGCATTCACACATGTAAGTAATGGAGTTTATACTTGCAAAACTCATTTTGACAAAAGGGATTTGCTTCAGAAAATTCTATCCCATGTGTACGTAAGTGCTTGATCCATCATATGCAGGCAGAGATGACAATGTTTTAAAATATATAAACAAACAGAAAATAGTTTTCAGTATAACCCATGGAGTCAGGAGTTTCAGAATTTGGGTTAAATTTAGAGTGGATTTGCTCTGGAAGGAAAGCACTCTCCTGGAGAAATTGACTTCCCATGGCTTGGATGGATGTACTGTTTACTGGATTAAGAACTGTCTGGATGGTTCGGCTCAAAGTGGTGGTGAATGGAACCAAATCCAGCCGGCAGCCAGTCACAAGTGGTGTTTCCCTGGGTTCAGTACTGGGGCTGGCTCTGTTTAACACCTTTATCCATGATCCAAACAGGGAGATTGATACTTACCCTCAGTAAGTTTGCAGACGACACTAAGGTGGGCAGGAGAGTCGATCTGCTGGAGGGCAGGAAGGCTCTGCAGAGGGATCTGGACAGGCTGGATTGATGGGCTGAGTCCAGTTGTGTGAGGTTCAACAAGACAAAGTGCTGAGTCCTGCATCTGGGTCACAACAACCCCAGGTAGCACTACAGACAAGGAGAAGAGTGGCTGGAAAGCTGCTGGGTGGAAAAGGATCTGGGGTTGCTGATCAACAGCAGCTGAACATGAGCCAGCTGTGCCCAGGTGGCCAAGAGGGCCAGCGGCATCCTGGTCTGTGTCAGCAGGACCAGGGCAGTGCTTTTTTCCCTGTACTCCACACTGGTGTGGCCACACCTCAAATCATGTGTTCGGTTTTGGGTCCCTCACTGCAAGAGGCTGAGGTGCTAAAGTGTGCCCAGAGAAGGGCAGCAGAGCTAAGGAAGGGTCTGGAGCACAAGTCCTCTGAAGAGCAATTGAGGGAGCTGGGTTGTTTAGCCTGAAAGAAAGGAAGCTGTGGGAATCTTGTTCTCTCCAACTACTTGAAAAGAGGCTGTAGCCAAGTGTGGGTTGGTCCCTCCTCCCGTTTAGTAAGTGACAGAATGAGACCAAGTGTCCTCAACTTGCCCCAGAGAAGGTTTAGATTGGATATTAGGAACAATTTCTTAATTATAAGATTTGCTCAACATCAAAACAGGTCATCCAGGACAATGGTGGAATCCCCATCCCTGGAGATATTTAGAAGATGTGCAGATGTGATGCTTAGGGACATGGTTTAGTGGTGTACTTGGCTCTAGTGGGTTAACAGTTGGTCTCAATGATCTTAGAGGTCTTTTCCAATCTAAACAATTCCATGATTCTTTGATTGTTAAGGCAGCAATTTCAGGACAATACTGTCACAGCTCACTTCCTGTTTTAGTGGTTTTGAGGGAAACAATCTCGTAGTTTGTCTCAATTATTCTTTTTTCTCATAACCTTACTTACCATAAATTGCTAAGGACAGAAGTGGAAACTGTGCTAATCTAAACCAATTTTCTGCATGAAAACTGTAGATTTCTTCACCTTATTTGTGCATATAACTTAATAAAGTGTTATTGAAATAGATTGTTTCTTTTAGAAAGACACCTGACATTGATAAAAGGACTCCAAGTGATGAGGAATTTACCATATTCTTCACTAATCCGTTGCAAAGCTGATTGCCCTCACTGTTATAAATGTGTATCTTGCATCTACTCTTTCAACTGAAATCCCTTGCGGCTGCACGTTGGTTCAAGTAAGATGCCATGACTTGTGTAAGAGCTTAATACATCAATGACTGCTCCAGGTGCTGACAATACAAAATGAGTGAGCTTTCTCCAACCATCAGATCAGATACAATAATCTTGTTACAGAACATATATGCTTAAATTTAAATTTATAAAGCATTGCACAGGATTTTAACCATGCTATTTCACTGACCATAATGGAAATTGTCTGACTGCATGCCCTACAAGCTGCTGATAAAATGTATGTGTTAGACACTGAGGGCAAGATATATGAAATGAATTGGGTGCTGCTGTGCTGGGATTTGTAATGCCTAAACTTTTAAGCGGCTTGACTTCCTTTCTGCTATCAAGGTCCCAGATTAGATAGCCAAGACTCAGTGAGAATAACAGCATAAATCAGTGGGAGCACATAGCTGCCTCTCAGCAGCCAGCAAGTTTTGTAGGAAGCCTCTTAATTCTATCCATGAAAAAGCTTTAGCTATTGCTAAGGAGGAAATATATATTAAATAATATTTCTGGCCATGGTTTAGCAGCTTACTCTGCAAATAAAATGCATTGAAGATACCTTCTGTGCTTCCAGATCATGTGTCCAAGCAGTAAATATACTTATTTCCTTCCGTGTGAGGGGATGTTGAGGGGATGAGGCAGAAGAAACTATTCAAGAGAAGGCATTAAGGGTGATAGCTCTTTTACACAGGGGGCCCTAAGTGAAGCTTCCTTTGCAGCATGTGTGAAATTAGAAATCACCTGCTTCCTATCCCTTAATTATATCCCCACCACCTGAATGTAAGTACAGCAGACATCATCAAACTGTTTTCTTAACTGCACTACAAAGTTGCATATAGCAATCAACCTTCAAATTAATTTCCTAAGCCAGGTCACCAGCATGATGTTCCTGGCATCACCGTTCTCTAACCTGGCCAAACCAAATAAAGATTTAAATACTACACATGCCTCTCAGCCTTCCACAGGATCATTAAATGATTGAGGTTGTAAGGGAGCTCTGGAAGTTACCTGGTTTAACTTCCATTGCATAAACAGGGCCACCTAGGACTGGTTGCCCAGGGCCATGTTCAAATAGCTTTTGAGGAGGGAGATTCCATAGCCCCTCTGGGCAACCTGTGCCAGTGGTCAGTTATCCTCACAGTGAAAGTGTTTCCAGATGTTCAGAGGAAACATCCTGTGTTTCAGTTTGAGCCTGTTGCCTCTGGTCCTGACACTGGGTACCACTGAAAAAGAGCCTGGCTCCATGCTTTTTTCACATTCCCTGCAGATATTTATATACATTGACAACTTTTCCCCTGAAACTTCTCCCAGCCAAATAGTCCCAGCTCTCAGCCTTTCCTCATAGGAGAGATACTTCAAGCCCTTAATCATCTTCATGGCCCTTTGCTGGACTCTCTCCAGCATACCTGGAGAACTGTCCAGTATTGTCTGCTACTCTTCTGGACTGAGAAGTTCAGAATTCAAGACAGTACTTCAGGAATGACCTTACCAGTGCTGAGCAGAGAGAAAAGATTATCTCCCCTGCCCCAGCAGCAACCACACAAATAAATCCAGGATGCCATTGGCCTTCCCTGTAGAAAGGGCACCACCTGCTTCACATTGAGCTTAGTGTCCACCAGGACCCCCAGGTACCTACAAAGCAGCTTTCCAGGTGGGCAGTCCCCGGTGTGTATCAGTACATTGCAGCTCTGCTGTTTCCATACTTCCCATTTCTCAAACTCCTGCATCATACGCAAGTGAGATGTTTTTGATCCTCATTGCCTCAGGCCTTACTTTTGAACTGTATGTGTTACAGGAAGCAGCAGCAGTACCACAACATCTCAGAGCTACGACCTCCTGTTCTGATGAGATGAGAGGAGATGGGGAGAAGAAATGGGCAGAGGTAAGGAGAAGAATACAAGAGTAATGATCTACCACATTCAGCTGGACTGTCGGAGAGGGAAACAACTTATACACTTCACATCATCAGTCACCAGGACTGCAAGTAATTTCCTGCTCTTATGTAAAAGACCTCACCAATAAGTGCCACAGTTCTATTCTAACTCGTCCATTTACCATCAAATTTAATGCCAGATTATTCTATAGAAAAGATTTTTTTAAAATATATGTCAAATTATTTATGTATTACATAGTAAATTACTTTTTGTCTTAAAAATCAAACATCCCCGAAGCAATGATCATCACTGGAATCAAAATTAGGTTTACCCCTTTCACCACAGCTGCCACTTACAAAAAGAGCACGAAAAAAGAGTGATCGTACCCAAATTTATAGTATAAACCCTGGATTATAAGAGGATACTTTCAAGTTTGAATCACACAAAGGTAAACAAACAATTACAGTTCTGAGACGAGACAGAGACAGAGTTTTAAGTTCCTTGTCCCATGCCCCAAGTGTATAATTTATTATTGCATATATAATATTAGTCATACAGTTAAATTATAATTCAAAAGTGTGATCTAGTTAGGAGCAGCCAGGGCAGAAGTTAGGAGACCTATTTGCTATTTCGCATTCCATAATTTCTTTCCAAGTGAGCAAATCCCAAAACATGTTTGCCTCAGGAATAGAATTATGTATAGCTATTTTTATTTATTAACAAATGAGATGTTACATGGTCAATAATTTACTAATTATAAATATTGTTGGTATTAGCAGGAAACCAAGATGTATCCTGACTTCATGATTTACATTTTGTGATAATCCTTTCAATGACTTCATTGCACTCAGTGTTTAACAAAGAAGCATTCAGAGTGCACTACAATGTTCATGGCTGCAGTTTAGGACCTGCTGACATGAACTGTATAATACATATCTTGTGTAATGCTGGTCTAAAATATAACACACGTGCTCCTGAATCATGAGTTTGCAGGCTGCTCTGTTAGTCCCCTGGCTGGAGACCTAGAAGTTCTCACACAATTTCATTGTCACCTTATAGACCTTTGCTGTTGGTTGCAGAACCTATGTTGCCCTTTCTGTTTTGCACCTAAGAAAAAGAAGGTTAAAATATGAAAGGTTAACTTTTCTTGCTCTCATTGTGTCTGGAGTGTGACTTCCAGCCCTGCTAGTAGGAAAGGGGATTCATTCAGTGTTCAACTCTGACTAACTTTGCCAAATCTCTTACCTTTCTTAACATGAAAAAACAGTTGTTCACTCAGGACATTGATATGTGCTGATGACATAGAGGTACCTTCTGAGGTATGTGGATTGCAGAATTGCAGCATTTGTTTTTGTGAAGTCTTGAGATTCTAAAAATTCCTCATGGGATATGGCAAAGGCAAAACTGAAGTAGCTCCATAAAAGTACACAAAAAGCTTAATAAATCATGTGGACTGTATTATGGCACACCAACCTCTAACATACCTGGGGGATGAAGGACCTCAACAGCATCTCCAAAATCTATCATTAAGCTCAGCTTTATATCACTATGTTACAAACCAGCTGAGGGAATTCTTTTCCCTTGTATGTTAGTACTCAAACAAACATGTTTTGTGTCTCTCAACATTTAACATTCAATTTGTTAAATGTCACAGAAGAAAAATTAAATTAAAAAGACATCAGTTCATAATGTATTCTTTAAAGTTTCATCATCCCATGACTCCATGTTTCTCCATATTGACCTAATTTGCCATGACAGGAACATGGTCTGTGTTTCAGAATATTCCAAGTGTAGAAATTACTAAATCTTTGTGAGAATTGTATGCTAGTTTAGCAAACAGAGCCATCTTTATTGACATTAATTTTACCATTCATAGTAAAGATACATCATTAACCAGACACACTCTACTAAGAGAAACATCATTTATTTAGGTACCTAGCGTTTTAATTGTCACAGTTAGGGGTTGATCCTTATACGGCCCTTTGACATTCTTTCTACATCAGACCTCAATGTAGTTAGTTGGTATCTTGGCAGACTAGCTGTAAACTCAGATTTTTGTTAAGACTGTCTGACACTCTAAACAAATCTGACATATGAAACCTTCACCTGGAATTGGACAAGTAAGCTAGAAGGTTAAAATAAATCCATCTATATCTGTTATCAATGAAAATCATTATTCACTGAGAGAAGAGGCTGCTGCAGGAGTTTCAGGAGAGAGAAGAGGCTACTGCAGGAGTTTCAGTCATGGTGGACAGAAGTCCACATCACAAAATCATAAATACAAGTAGTCTAATCCTATAGCCTTTAAAGTTCTAAAGTGAGAAGAACTGAGGAGCGGATAAAATTAACCTTCTCTTTCACCTTCAAGGCAGCCTTCCTAAAACCAGACAGGATATTCTGGCACTATTTTCAGTAAGGTTCTATTTCCATGTTTAATAATTCTGCAAATTCAAAAGATTCTATAACAGTTATTGCTATTAGGTGCCGACTCAGAAATATGAGAATTCAGAAAATGGAGGGGTAGGATGAGCAAAGTGGTGAAGATTTAGGTTAGATGTCAGATTGGAACATTCTGCTGAAATTATTGCAAAATGCTTGCTGGCAGAGAATAATAAATCTGACCAACTACATTTATTAAAAGTATTCTCTATGCATTATTTATTTACAAATAATCACCTTCTAGATATTTAAGTATTAGAGAGACTCTGTTTTTTCCTAGAAAATTAATTAATTTAGCTATCCCAGTATAACCCCATTTATCCAATTTACCTACTTTTTTATTCTACAAGCTACCCATAATTTGAGCTGTCACATTAATATATAGTGACTCTAGTGCACTTAATCAGGACAACTCTAAAATGAAAAAATGGAGGGAAATGCATACACATTTACAAGGTCATCTGCAAGTATATGATTTCATGAGTGAAAGTTTCTTATGAGGCACACCTTAACCTTAAAAGACAAGGTCGACATGAGTTTATGTATTTGTTTATTCCTAAATAAACTAGCACCAGTTTCCTTTGTTTAGTGGCAACATAGGGAAACTCCAGGTAAACAAATGGCATGACATATCCAAGACATTGATTATGTGCAACTCCCTAATTTTCCTTTTTTATTTTTTCCCTCTTCTTTCCTTTTTTATTTTTTCTTTCTTCTTTCCTTTTTTTTCCTTCATTTTTCTTCTTTATTTTTTTAATTTCAAGTTCAGTTAAGTAAGAAGCAGAGCAATGTGTCACTGATGGCCTCATGGAATACAGGTGAGGGAAATTAAGAGCAATAATTAGTTTAAAATTCTTTAAAAAAAAATTAAAAGTATGAAGAATTGGTTACCTATCACCACTACTTGTAGAGACTAAAGTTTCCAGCACAAGATTCTTGGTTAGTTTCCAGTTAGATTCTTGGTTACTGCAACAATCATTCAACATCACTTTCAGCCAAAAGAGATCTTTTCTTACTCAACATATTCACACCTTTGTTCTTTTGGACTAAAGCCTTCCTGTAGGAACCCAGGGCTTTATCACTTCCAGGTTTAATTGCCGTGTATGACACTATGCAGAACTACCCAAAAAAGCAGAATTTGGTGGGCTTCCTCATTAAGTAACCTACCTGTAAGAATATGTGAACCTTGGCTGCACTTGCTGTAAAATGACCAGAACAAATTTTTGCAGCAGTCACTTGGAAGCATAGAATTCCAAATAGACATATTTCTGAGAGATGCTTTGATATCACTGTGGCAAATCTAATCACAAGTGTTTGCACTTATGCTGCTGTGCCATTAACAATGGCAACATTTTCTCACAAGAGTTCATATATATTTGATTTTTCAAAACTGTAACACATCATCAGTTATCAATTCTAGTTCATAGAATATTAGTAACACAGACTTCAGTTCCTCAGCCTATTCAGCATTAGTCCAAAAACCAGACTTAAGCACCACAAGAAACAAGCTTCTCTTTTAGGCAAGGTTTGTAACTGCTTCAGTTAAAAGTACAAATGTAGATGTGCCTTGAGATCTACTTTGCTTGGAGAGTTCCTTTCTCTCTTGATTAGATAGGATCTTGTTATTTTCAACCATCCATTCTTCCAGGCTTTTAAAAACAGATTGCTCATGGAGCTGTGAGGGTTTTACAGGAAGTAACAGACATTCCTTTGACATTAGAAGGATTCACCAGAATTCTCCTTTTCAATCCATTTATGCATATTTCTGTAAGATATAGTTTTAAAATTGTGTGTTGCATTTAGAGCATGAGTGCTTATATGGAAAACCCTTTAATATATAAATGCATAGCTTACCCTGAGAAAGCTATGCAATTCCATATCTTGATACAGTAGTTTCACACTGTGGATGCAGTCCAGGTGGTAAATCAGTTATAGTGTGAAACTATAACTGCCATTCAGAACTACCATTTTTAACCAAGGTAGGTTTTAAAATCTCTTAACAGCTATAATCCTAACATTGATATTTACCATGAAGTCTCTTCATGCTGTATTTCAGCCCATCTTGTCAATCAATACCTAATACAGTGTTAGACTAATTAGATACATACAATGTAATTATACATACAATGTAATTATATTGTAAGTAGAAATCCTCCTATTAAACATAACAATGCTTTAGACATGGGTAGACTAAAGAAACAAAGCTCTACAGAGTTGTGTACTGTTATTATTATCTAAACAAAGAGCTGAAATGTCATATGAAGATGGAGCACAATAAAAGTGATTGATATGTCATTTTTTGTATTAGTTAAGATATTGTATGCTGACTACTTTACAATGCACTCTAGATATAAAAAAGTGTGTCACTATGCTGCTTGAAGACATATATATTTCTTTTATTGATCTAGCCTGTTTAAATTACACTATTGTTTTCAAGGAAAGCTTATAATCCTTTTTAGATGAGTGACATGTTTTCTTTTTAGCTTTAGTGCTTTACAGAAGAAAGGATGAAGCAGAGAGAGCATCAGATCTAGGAAGCACGTGCATCAGCTATTATCAGTCACCTAGCTCATACTTGTCTCCTTAATGTGGTTTCAGAAGGTCAGACCTGTAGCAGATGTATTACTCAGGTGACAACAGGAACATCAGCACTGATGCATATCACTCACAGAAGTAAAACCTCTCTGCTTGGGCCATTGCTGCCCTATCAGGACACCATTACAATGAACAAATTGTTACTCAGTCTCATAAACATACATAAAAAGAACTGCCATCAGTGTACTTCCTTCAGGCCTGCAGAATAGATCTCCTCAAATGCAGACAAAAGAGGACTTTTGCAGAGAGAGGGGGGAAAAACATGTATATATTCTCCAGGTTGGTGATACCATATGAGAAGGAGCCTACAAGGCTGGTAACTTTCCAAAGCATGAATTTGACAACAGTGAACACAAGGGATAAGCAATCCCGAGACTATTCAGTGCAGGGTGCAAACTCCAATTTAATTGTCAAAATGTCAGTACCTATAAGTAAATTAAGAGTCTAAGCTCCTGTGGTCAGTTGACTTTGGCTGGACAGGAGGTGCCCATCAAGCTGCTCTATCCTCGCCCTTCTCAAATGGAGAGAAAAAAATAAGATGGAAAAAATCTTCTAGGTTGAGATAAAGCAGTTTACTAAAGCAAAAATGAAAGGCTACATGTGCAGAAGAAAAGGCAAAAACCCCAAAAATAACCAATTCCTCTTTTCTTAGTTTTTGTATCTGAGCTGACATCATGTGGTATGGAATATCCCTTTGGTCAGTTTGGGTCACTTGTCCTGGCTGTGTCCCCTCCCAGGATTTTGCCCACCCCTCTTCTACTGGTGGGGGTGAAACATTGGAGAGAGGGCAGTGGTGCAGTGCCAGCACTGTTCAGCAGTGGCCAAAGCTCTGGGGTGTTACCAGCCCCTTTCCAGCTGCCAGTGCAAAGCTCAGCACTGGGAAAGCTGCTCTGGGGAAATGAGATCCATCTCAGCCACACCCAATACAGTTCCCATTATGGTCAGCTAAATGTTAGTCAGAACAAGCAGGGCTGTACATCTGACTCAATATCATTAGCTACTTTGGGATGATTTTAAGAACTCTCATCTTCTATTAATTTTAATGACTAGATGAAAGCTTAAGTACCTAACTCACATGTTGGTGTTTGTATTTAGAAACCTAAATTTAGATTTTAGGATGCAAAGCTGATGATCTCTACAGGTACCTTCCAACCTTGCCCATTCAGTAATCTTGTGGTTTCTCAGTTCTGCATGCCTACTCAGCAGAAAATTATGAAACAATAAAACATTTTGAATAACTCAGCCTTCTGAAAACTTTGAAATCATAATAATTTCCACACATTACACAAGACTATTCAGAAATTTGCATTACAACAGAGGTTTAGCATAAGCACAGAAACACTTAACCTTAACAAACATAAATCAAAGTTTAAACCACCAGTGACTTTCATATTCATTGCCCTTTTTTGTTTCTCTCTTCAGTCTTTAATTTCCAGTCATTTTATATTTATTTTATTAAATTTCAAAAAGCATTTTCAAAATGAGTAACTGGTTCCTCTTGTATGTATCATAGTTGCCAGTTTATAGTTAGTGACTGGTGAAGGGACATAGCCATTAAGTTTAAATAAACTACTAATTTAGTGTGCTTCACCCATCTACAAATCACACTCAGAAAACTGAGATCACTTCCAACCCATGATACATCACTGTCAGCTGGGGTACTATCCTTCTCCTCCAGTTTCATTTATATCTTCAGCTCTCTGCTTCCTTTGAAGGTATTTGCAGCATTTCTTGGAGGTGCACCTTGGTCCACCTTGCACAAAACAGCATACACCAAAGTCACCTACAGAAGATGTTTAAGCATTGCTTTGAAAATGTATGCCTGTATTTTAAAGTGAGGTGAATTTTCATTTACAGCTGAAGCAAGATTTAGAGGAGATCAATAAAGCCTCCCCCAGCTGATACAAAACCGGATTTTTTTAGACTTTGGAATAGTCAAAGAGTTAACCTAGTTTCATTCCTTCTTAAGTAAAACTCACTGGTAGGCTTTTATTATGTTAATTTTCCAAACTTGCAAAGCAAAAAACTCAGTAAACTGAAGGTAACCAAAGGGGCTGTTCGGTAGAGACAGAAATGAACTGTGTCTTTTGAAGTGTTTTAGAGAAAATGTGTTCAGAATATTTAAGTCTCAAGTGAGTTACCAAAGGTTATTCATTCACAAGTGAGATAAATTCATACCTGTCAAATTGTCTGGATCCTCTGTGTGATCACTAGGGCCTCAAATCATTTATTTTTTTCCCCAGTGAAAGTTCAAGATTTTCACATATCCAAATTTAGTAGCATTTCCTGTGTCTGAAAGTAAATGAATTCATTTTCCTTTCATCTCACTTTCCACTTTTACAAGACTAGTGTGAAGAAAAAAAAATAAATCCAGGTTGGCTGGCATAAATTGTTTTAAAGTACAATTTCACAGTGCAAACAGCCTGCAACCTCCTTACAACAGGCACTATATTTTTAAACAATCTTTTTCGAAAAAATCCTATGGCTGGCAGTGATTTAAAATGAGTGTGTAAAATATAATTTCAAACCAATTCAAGACCTGCATAGACCTTGAAGACTTTTCTACGGCTTAAGCTCTTGGATGTGCAAAAAAGCGCTTGTTTCTTCTCCACTTTGTTACGTGGTCCAAAAGGAATTACTACAATCAGCCTAAACTTGCATTATTGTAATAACATGAACCACTGTTTCCACTATGCAAAGTGTGGACTGTGTTTGGTATCAGTCCTGCGGATTGATGAATATTCCACAGAGTGGGGTTAAGGAAGGAACTGAGAAGTCAGCAAGAATAGCAAAAAATCTCTCATTTTCAATGAAAAAAGAGATGGTCAGGGCAGGCAACAGAGAAACCCTTTGCTCATGAAGCCAGAACATTAAAAATGGTGGACAGAAGCACTGACCAGGAGACACATTACTGAGGAACACAAAAAGAGTCAGAGACTGATAATGTGGAGGTTTCCTATATTGTCCTAAACTGTTCTTACTAATAATTGAACATAATAGCAATTTCAAAATGTAGGTGGGTTCAAGGTCACACACATTACATAGTCAGATTTTTGTAAAAGAATATTTATATTTTGCATTTCTGACTGCATGGCAAATAACTTAATTTTATTTCATTTCAGAAAGAAATCAAATGCGGAAAGAAGTCCCATTTTTTTTCACATGCTTTATGCTAGCTAAGTCAACATTAAAAAGAAAGCAGTATATAAAGTTTCTGAAATGACAGTTAAGGTTTATGCTTTTTTATATTCTGTAATTTTTACCTTTTTATTTTGTGAAGTGTTATATTTCACAGCATTTATGTCCTAACTTTTGCTGCATTTGGTGTCTCAATGCATTGAAATATAAAGCAATTTTAAATAAGACAGTAGGGCAAGAATTTGGAAAACTCACCTCCTGCCTAGATATGCAATTTCAGAATTTTTACTTTTCCATACAGTGTCATTGGATCTATGAGACAGTAGAATACCTCAAGCAATATATCATTCTAATAAATTTATATATTTCTGGATAAAAAATTAAATTCTCCCATCCAGTCACACTGTTATGGTTGACATTTATTTATTTATTTATATAAATTCCATTAATATCTTTTATTTTCAAATCTATGCATTACCACTCACTTAGGATATGTTGGTTCTGAAAAATGCAGCCCACATGTTGTATACTGTTTTGATAAAGCCTGATTCATGATGGGGAACAGTTTTTTGTAAAGAATTAAAACAATTAAATAGTCAATCAAAGGAAAAGCAAACTATTCAGTCTTCTAAAACTGATAAAATTAAGTATCCCATTCTTGTACCTTGAATATGACTATGTTGCTTCTTTGGATAGCATTTTTTATATTTACATAGGTAAGTTAGAATGTGCATACTAATGAAATGTAAAAGATTATTATTATTATTATTATTGTTGTTGTTGTTGTTGTTACTATCAGAAAGGAACTTCTTTATTTGATCTCCCATTATATGTATACAAAACTTCAAAACATTATTTTCAAGGGTTCTGATAGCACTTTTAATGCACTAGCTACACTATTTTAATCCACTATTGTAGAATGTACAAAGCCAAACTATTTTGATCATACTAAGGGGAAAATAGAAGGGGATTCTCCACTGTGGTCAGAGGAGAATGTAGCAGCATATGTATATTGTATAAATACAAATAAAATAGATCACAAGGTACTCAGAAAAAGACAGGTACTTTAATTCTTAAAAGGCTTAGACTTTCAACTCCTTTAGAAATTATGAAATGAAGAATAACAAAAAAACAACCCCCCATTATTATCCAAGCAGAGTTGGTATAAGATCATTTATCTTGATGGATGTCACCTTAGAGCACATATTATCCCTATCTCTCAAAGTGTTTTTTCCCCCTTATTTCATCTCTGACATTCATTGTAAATTTAATGATCCACATACGATTTGCTGGTGTCTCAGTCTGGTGTTTTGAATCATGAAACTAGTACTAAATTTATGGCACTGCAGTACCACTTAGTGAATCATTAAGCAGTACAGTGATTTTAACGATTTGGATCATACTGGACCTCATCCCTGTATAATGAGGTTCCATTTAGTGTAAATTTTATGTAAAAATTCAATTTGCAAACCAACAACATGAAACTACAACATTTTTTTTAACCTGACATTGCGTTTATTTATCGTGATTTCCATCAGCGTTTCACACAGGGAAAGAAAATGCTACCTCATTACAAAAATAATCTTTTACAGTCCTTGCACCACTGAAAAATATATACTTTCAGACTGGTATTTTTGTAGAAATCTATTCTAAAACAAAAACCTCTAGAGGGCTCAGATGTGGTTATTAGAGTATGCTGAATTAGACTGTGGTATTACTGATGTGGCTGAACACTTGGAGAAATGATTTTTCAAAGGGCTCCCAAACCCTTCTCCACTGCCCAAGAGGATCCCTACCAGCACAGATGGGAACATTCCTTACTCACCAGCTCAACAACATTGGGTTGTCCCATTACCTTTTTTATTATAAACTCTGTTTCTCAAATCAAAGACTTTTGATGCTGAATTGCTTCTCTAAAATTCACTGAAGGACTAACTAGCTATATGTAACCAACCCAAATACATATTCCTCATTTTGCAGTTTTGCACTGTAGAAACTGTGCAAAAAGTAGAGCTAATGTACTGTTAGAACAGCTAGCAGCAAATAGAATGTTTTCCATTTGCACACTAGTAATTTTGTACATTGTTTTCAGTAAAGTTTGCTTCTCAAGTCGGTTTTCATCAAAAAAGCAGTCTAAAACATTAACAGATAATAATTGGGTCATAGTGTCTAAGTCCATTTCACCTACTTTCTTGGCAGTATTAACTAATCTGCTTGGTCCAGGGTCCTAAAACAGAACTTTAATGGGAAGGAAGCACAGTTCTTGAAAAGAATGATGGTTTTTCAGTTCTTCCAGTCCAGATTATATGCATTTATGGAACTTGAGATTTAATTAAGTCGTTGAAGCCCTGCAGTATTTTTGAGGTGGTATAAAACAATGGGGATATACTAAAATCCTTACATTAATTGATTTGCTAGTTCAACAGCACATGACAGGTTAGACTCTAAGTATTTTAGAGATGCCAAGGGTAACAAAAATCATGAGTAGGATGAAACTGGAGCTTTTTCCTCCAAAGGAAAATCAAAGAAATGCAGCAAGTCAAATGCATATAAGTGGCAAATAAGAAAAGTAGCACAATGTTTCTAACAAATTCTTAGAAAAGCTTGCGCTACAAAACATCCTAAAATGATGCATCCCCTTTTCTTCATGCCTACACAATTCGGATGCCCAGTGCTAGACATAAAGCAGAAACTTTCTGTTACATAACATCAGTGGCTAAGAAGTATGTGATGCTACTTACTTGTGCATTTTTAAAATGGAGAGTAATATACCAGAGAGATAAGCTCCTATCAGCTTTTTAGCTCTCTTTTCCATGGTGCAGTTGTAGGCGCAATATTTTATGAAACCAGGAACATTCAGTAATCTGACTTGAGCAACAGTAAATCTTGCTGTATTGAGCTGTGCTCTTGCTGGGGAGTTAGAAAGAATAGTAGAAGAAACACAACATAAGATCTCTAGCAAATGAAATGCACATTTTAAAAACTTTACAATTGAATCCATATTTGTAACAGCATTTAGGAAATAACGAGACTTGCTTTCATCTAGCTGAAGGAATATGCATGTGCACTCTCTCACATATAACAGATTCAATAGCATTCTCATTCACAGGTTAGTGAGTACTACAGCTAAACAAGCTGAGTTTCCTATGGATTTGTATGGCACAGCTGATACTCTCTCCCACTACAGATGCTGCATTCCAGCGAACATTTCCTACTCAGAGAAAGCACATCTGCTTTGTGCAGAGTCCCTGATGTCTAACGATGGTTGAACAGTGGTTGCAATATTTTCTTCAGCTGGGTCACTAACGGGGTCCCTCTCTCCAACTTTACAATCTGCATCACACATTTCCTCTGATCTGTGATCCATGAAACCTGTGAAATTTGGTCAAAACTAATGAAAGGGTATTGAGAGGAGGGGTTGAGGCAAATAACTGAACAGATCTAGGCCAATATAGTATAAATGCAGATCTTCTTCCTTTTTAATCAAAATTAAAAAGAAGCAAAAAAATCAGAAAGCTGGGTTAGCAGTTTCACAAAGGCTGCCTTTTGCTTAAATTAGATGGACTATTTTAATTTACTCTTGACACGATCTCAAAACTTTTTAAGATTTTTATGCATGATGTATGAACTCACCACAGTCAGAGCATTCAAATGAATTGACCTGCAATTGTTCTATAAAGTGCATGCAGCAAAACCACAGAAAGCCTTTGGAATCTCAAAGGGATGCTTTCGTTATAGCATGAGCCAGAATAAAAAACTTTTCAAAGAGAAAAAAAAAAGATTTACCAAATGAGGCAGAGGAAATTATGAGGGTTGGCAAAAGCACCCCAACATTCACCTCTGCCTAACACACTCTGCACATATGAGCTGTTTGTGCTGGTTTCCTAATGAAAAAAAGGGGTTTGCAAATGAATAAGGGACTATGCATCCATCAGACCTGATCAGCTCCTGGCCACTGACAAAACTCTGATCAATTTTGGCCAGGCTTGATAAAGTAATAGAAGAGCCAAAGATATTTAGTTGGAGCAAGTCTTTTGAGAATTAGCAGATGGACTACGAATGGTCTCCATAGGTAGCCGTGACCCTGCTGCCCTAACTCGCTTGTGCTGATGGCCTGCTGGCACCTGTGCAGCCTGGAATCAGTGAGCCCTCCATGGCCACTTGCCCAGCCAGGAGTTCAAGTGTATGGGACGTGACTGTGGGCGCTACAGGAAGAGAAAAGGAACTTATAGGAGGCGTGAAAGAGAATTGAAAGTGGTGCAGTATCAAATTAAATTGTTTTATTAATTTAGAAGATGGAAGATTTTCATCCTCGGGTGACAAATATTCTCCACAATGCAATGAAAATGTATTTCCTCTTTTTCTGATGTCTTACCAAATTACTTTTTCATAGTTATAAAATAAGTTACAGTGTACCCTTTGGAAAAGAGGAGTTAATGATAGCAGCAGCACCAGTTATTTCATTATGACTTTCTCAGGTGATTCAGACTACCCAAGGCATCTGGACCACACAAACAGTGTGACCAAAACAAGCAGTATTCTTGACAAAAAACACGTTGAGCCATTCCTCAGCAAAGGTTAGCTAACCGACAAAATGGTGCGACAGCTTTTTGCTGGTTTCCTGAACAGCTTTGTTCCCACTCAGACAGAGCACACAGAGATTTTCATCCAACACAGAGATTAGACATCTAAACACATACCAAATAAAACTTCAAGGCAGATGAGACTATTGAGAAAAATATGAAATTATTTTTGTAACATTGGTCTATGACAAGGTAACAGTGTTTAGGAAAAAACCTTGCTATTATTGTCAAAGAAAACTTGTGATTCTGGCCAACAGCCCAAAACAACTCAAAGGTTAATGTACATTTCAAAATATTTCATGTAAACCAGAAATTTTAAAGGCAATTTGAATTATCCATCTCATAAATCACCATTTTTTAAAATGTTGGTTGGAATCTATTTCAAGTTTGAATTATTTCTCATATGAAGTATAGATCAGTCATATATAGTCTTTGTTTTAAGGGTAAAATGAAGATTAAAAAGTTTTAAAAATGCAGTTTTTAAATGTGAAAATATAATTTTTGTGGCTGTTATTTGCAAAAAAAGCAGCCAAGCTAACCCTGAAAAAAAAAAAGACAAGACACTCTTCCCTACACACACACACACACACACACGCACACACACATATGCAAGGTTTGTGACAGATGAGCCGAGGAAAGAATGCATTTGAATACTTGAAAATCTCTGTATTCTTTCAAACAGCTTTGTTTTGTCAAACTCATTTTCAAGCATTCAGAAAAAAACTAAACACATACAGCTAACTTGTTTTTGGCATCATATCCACAATATGACTAGAGAAGCTTGTATTTATCTAAGTTTTTATTCAGTCATTTGTTGTAATAGCAAGTAATTCTTCTGCTTAAAATTTAAGTTGTATGCTGCTGTGTTTTTAAAGCACTGTGTAATATTTTGCAGCATAGTTATCTGGGACTATCTGTATATCAGGGCAGCCAACATCAGTATTTTATTCTAGATCATAATATGCTTGGCAAGATATAGTTTATTTATTTATTTTTAATTGGGCATTTAATTCCGGTGTAATGAAAATCTATATCATAAAACCAAAGAAAACTTTCCCATGGGAAGAATTTTCATCTTTTTGGTCACTTATTTTTTCAGCATGTTCCTCTTTTCTACACACAACAGCACGAACCCCCCTACGTACAGTGCTACCTTCTTATAACACAATCTTAATTTTATGTTTTGGTAGCAACTAATCATATAAAAAACAAATAAAAAGCAAAAATTTGTTTGACAGTGGCGTGACTAGTATCACAACAAAGCCTGTATGAAAATGACGATGGAAAGCAGGATCCTGCTAAATGATATTACCATCAGCCTAGCAATCCATGGAGGTGTTTAGCTAAAGCAAGATATTTCAAGGTCTTATTTATAAGAACATGTGGACTGCAAAAGAAGTATTAACCTTATTAATTCTTTGGCATGAAATGAAGTTCCTGTACTTAAAGGCCCTGTCTTTTTTTATTTACAGATATTTGGTTTATACAGTGATTTTGGTTCAGGTACTTCTGTTCCCTTCTTCCTCTGTGCAACCCTCCATGATATTAATGAAAAGTAGCAATATAGACATATATTGTGTGGTTTTGGCACACATATACATATGCTTACATTTAGTCTATTATATTGAAATGGCAATGGTGAAAAGCTTACAGAGATAGTCCAGTTTTTATGAAAACCTCACAAAGCCTTAAGATAATGGATAACGGATGAGATATGAGATATATAGTTAAGGAAATTGTTTTTTTATATATTTACTAGTTATTTACTTTGATACTGAGTTGTAAAATATTCTTTATAACATTAAGAAACTTTAGATACAAGATGATTTATTTAAAAACTCTGAAGTTTATTGGTAGCCCATTGTTGATCTTATCATTCAGATTTTGAAATATCCGATCAGGGGTTTTTTCTGCTCCAATAGTTTTAATTTTGCAAGCCACTGGACTTTAATGTGAGCTAATCTCTTCACCTATTTTGTAGGGGGAGTGGGGAATCTAAGTAGGCTTTTTTGTTTAAAATAACGACTTTATGTGCATGCACAGCAATTACTGACATTTCATGAAGTTCATATGGCTGATCAGTACATCTCAAATGTCTGCATTGGGGCTGTGTCAAAGAAAGAAAACACTTTGAAAACAACCTGAAATGAGATGCTAAAGTAATACAGGAGTGAGTCCATTTTAATACCACAGTTTTTGCTTTATTGCATTTTGTTTTGAACATAATTGTTTTCCATTTTCCTCCTCTTTTACACTAATAGTCTGTTTCACAATTTAACCATAGCCAGCAACCAAGTCCCACACAACCATTCACTCCCCCATCAGTAGGATAAGGGAGAGGATTGGAAGGGAAAAAGGTGAGAGAACTCATGGATTGAGATAAAGACAGTTTATTAGGGAAAGCAAAAGTCATGCAAGCAGAACAACACAAGGAATTAATTCACCACTTCTCATGGGCAGGCAGGGGTTCAGCCATCTCCAGGAGAGCAGGGCCCCATCACACCTAATGGTGGACTGGGAAGACAAACATCAACACTCCAAACATCCCCCCCTTCCTTCTTCTTTCCTTCACCTTTAAATACAGAGCATGATGTCATGTGGTCTGGAATATCCCTCTGGCCAGTTTGGGTCACCTGTCCTGGCTGTGTCTCCTCCCAGCCTCCATGCAACCCCGACTTCCTCACCAGTGTGTCAGTAGAAAAAGCAGAAAAGGTCTTGGCTCTGTGCAAGCCCTGCTCAGCAATAACAAAACCAGCTCAATATTATCAACCCTGTGTTCAGCACAAATTTAAAACACAGCCTCATACCAGCCACTGGGAAGAACATTACCTTTACCCCAGCTGAAACCAGCACACTGTGCTAAGGATATTTATATGGAAAGTAAACATCCTTTTTGGTACTATGTGCAGAAACTATAGGAAGAGTTGCAACAGCAGGGAAGAGTGATATGTGTCCAAAGAATTCTTAAAATAACTGGAAGATAAGTGGACTTATGCCTAAAAAGCTGTTAAAAACAGCGAAAAGTGAAAGTAGCAAATGTAGAAATACTACAGAAAACTGTGATGGTCTTAATGTGTGAGATGTTTTATATATATATATGGCATCAGACTTTATCTGGAGTTTCTATTGAACTCTGACTTCTACACAGTTCAATATGTTTTTGAGAACTTGCAGTTGGATCTTATGCACTGCTCACTACAGTGTTACCTGGGTTAGTTCAGATTATCATACTTTGGACCATAAAGGACTGCATTGGTTTCCATGGTTTAACACTGTCTACTCAGTTAGAACTAAATGATGAACCAAAATCTATCTAGTGGACATAAATTGAGA
Organism: Leptocoma aspasia; assembly: GCA_013399835.1. Taxonomy (NCBI): domain Eukaryota; kingdom Metazoa; phylum Chordata; class Aves; order Passeriformes; family Nectariniidae; genus Leptocoma; species Leptocoma aspasia. The sequence continues at coordinate 774,357 of VXAX01007457.1, read as the reverse complement.
ATTTTGAAACTGCAAAATAAGAGTAAATATAAAAAATATTAAAAAGTGCTGAAAAATAATAATTATCATAGCAACTGTAATAATGGCAAACTCAAGCCTGGGCTCTAAACTGCTTTTCTCTTTCATGGGATCTGCAAACCTTGAAATCACAATTTGAAATGTCATCTTAAAATACTTCTGATATATTCTAATTGTGTATCAGAAAGGGGAATGTTCAACTATTTTTAAACGTAATTAACCTACTTGCACTTTATCCACCTTCATGATTTTGTGAATTTCAGCTGTATCACTTTTAACTTTCTCCTCTAAAAACTAAATGTCTCCTCATAAATCTGCTAGTTTGCCTCCTAATTCCCTATACTCCCAAAATTCTTTACGTCCATCCATGGAGAGGCCCAAAATACCCACAACACTCAAGATGCTGAGCTAACGAAGCCTTAGACTTTCAGAAAATGAGAGCTTCTGTTTTCCTCTTCCTTCTCTTCTTTGAGATGACCAGCATTTTGAAGGCTTCTTTGGACTTCCCTAGCCACCAAACTGATGATTTAAAGACTGACCCTTCCCATAGTTGTGAATTCCAAGTTTGTGTTCACGCTTTACTTTTTCCTAGAGGCTTTAAACTTACCTACATTAAACTTTATTTGCCATGTTTTTGCTCGCTGTCTCAGATTTTTAAGGTCATCCTGGAGTTCCTTGCCATTGTTTTACTGAAATCATCTACAAACTAAGAGATTTCTTGGTCTAGTCCCTTCTCTGGGTTGGTAATGTAGATTTCAATAAAACTGATCCAACTAATCTTGTGTAGTACTTCACCATGGATTTATCTCTGTTCCAAAAATGGGCTAGTAAGGTCTGTTCTTTGTTTAATATCCTTTAACCAGCTTTCATAAAGGAGCCTTTCTTCCTATCCTGTGTCAACTCAGTTTCTTTAAATGGTGAAAAGACTCAACAGAAATGTTTGAATATAGAAAACTTTCAAGACCTCTGTAACAAGGCTGAGGTATATTTAATATAAATAGCTATAGCAGATTCCAGAGGTCTGAGGGCATTTCTTAAATAATTTTTGTCAAAAACTATAATTTTGGAAATTTTCCAAGAATACCAAAAGAGAGACCAAAGTTTCCTACATTAGAAACTGTGGCCACAAATAAAAGAATTGAGTGGAATGTCATTCTTTTATTTTAAATACACCACATGTCATCTAATACCTATGCACAATAGGGTGCAAGTTTAATGACTTGCTTATTGTGCCCCTGTTGTAACTAGATATTAGAGGACATATGGCATGGTGCAGACTTAGCAGTGAATTTTCTTGTTTTGATTGTTTTCTGCTACAGGCATGACAATACTTCAGTGATGATACTGTTGAACAAATTAATTCACATGTTGACTTCTAGGTTTATCAACTGAAATTCCTTCCAGATTACACAAAACCCAAATGTGTAACTAGCATCAACAAGTGAATGATCAATAAAAAAGGGTATAATCACTTCAAAGGGTATAATTTTAGACACCATTGTGAATGCTGCATTTATGCTTCAAATTATGGTCAAAGTTCAGCATTTATTGGTGAAGGAGTGGCCTCTCTTTCGCTTTCAGTATCTTCTCCTTTTCCATATATACATGCTCCCCAAATGAGCATCCAGTCTCACATATTTCTTCCTCATTTCTCCCTCTCTTACTCAGGTCCCTGAGTTCTGTCACGTTTAGTATCTCTTGTCTTTATTCAGCGAGTCTGTCTGGGCACAGGAATTTTTCATTTTTTATTACAGAAATTTGTTGTTAACTATTTTCTGGTACAGGGATGATACAATCCTTTAAAAGAAAGAATTATTTTTGTAGATATAAGCAAGCTATATATGGATAAGGTACTAAAAATATGAAAAAAAGAGGAATTTCAACATTATATAAATACACAAAAAAGATTGGAGTAGATGAGGTCAGACTGTTTTATACACGTTCTTAAAACTGTTCTATACATTATCATTGTAATGTAATTCTTAACTGATTCTATAAAATTTATTACTAAAGAGGACACGTAAGCATGGTGGGGGGATTGTTCGCGGTTTTTTATATGCCTGGTATCAGACCACACAATTGGCTCTGTGCAAGCTGCAGTTCTTCTGGCAAGATAAACTTGCCATGTGTTTTAGAGGACATATGGTATTTCAGTAATTCATACGGCACTAACCTCCTAAACACATTAAAACATTTCTTCTTGCATGACAAAAGCTGACATTCTGTTTCCTCAGCTGGTAATCTAGGGGACATTACCAACACACAGCAGTAGGAAACTATCAGCAGCACGTGATATTTCAGCAATACACACCACAGGCACCAGTTTTGCCAAGAGTCATGTTTTTATCATGAATCTTGCAATAGTTAATTTTTTACCTGAAGTACTCATTCTTGAGTAGTGTAAATAAATTAGAATCTTAGCTTGTGTGTATTTTATGAATATGTCACTATCTTTTCCACGGGCACTGAGAACATGTTCTTAATGCCTCTGAAGAGCTCAACATGCAGAGAGGAACAGAGAAACACAGGGGTTTCTTTATTTTTATATTATCTTGTCTTATTTACTGCAGTTTAATATCTGTGGAAGGAATGATACAAAATCTTTTCATATGGGGATTGGCATCATTGTGATGAATCACAGTGCTGCAAATCAATATGATCTTAAAATTTTTTAAAAAGCATTATATTACTTCAAAATTACCATAATCTACCAAAAATATAATGGGAAAAGTCAAGGAAGAGAGAACAAACACTGACATCCATAAAGTATTTTCATTGCTTCTTTCGACTGACAACAGTTTCAATAATGGCATTAATGTTTTTCCTCATCTTTTCAATTTTTCTTTTTAGAGAGAGTTCTTCAAATAACTATCCTAAGAGGTACAGAAATGTTAGAAAATTTACATTAAAAACTCCATAAAGTGTCATATGTTTGATATTGAATTTGTCAGGTAAACATTGCAGAATTGTTAGGTCAGCACCACATTTCTTCACCAAGAGATTGTCTCATCATAGAGAACTTCTACAAGTCCCCATTCTTAGTAGCACTCGAGTTGCTTGCCCCTGTCCCAGTGAGCACTGGGAGTGGATCTCAGTGTAGTGAGCCTCCCAAATGAGCCATGAAGATTAATAAAATACAATCTCAAGTAGCTGCTGGCACCTCCCTGTCAAGCTTACTAATGAGTGCTGTGTTACTGCTCGAGTCAACTGTCACATTATCTCCAGGCTAATAAACGGATCCAGTGACAAACAATACACAAACAAAAAGGAGCTGATAGAGGATCTTTCCTTTTAATTCCTTCTCTGTATGTCCCTAGGACACAATCAAATTGTTGGCAGAGGTGATTTTCATATCACAGAAGGAAGCTTCTCGTTGTTCGCTGCTTTATGCATTTATTTATTTTTAGTTATGAGCAGCAGAAGCCAGATAAGTAAAAATATTGTGGGTCTTTGTTTAAAAGTTAAGTCCACTGAATATTCAATACTTTAGAAAGTCAACTATTTCACAAACTAATTTTCATGGTTCCCACTGTTTCCTGTTTGTAGTGATGGCTGGAAAGAGATCTGCCAAATCTCAGGATGAAAATTTTAGCCGAGGTATTCCCTGCACTAGAGAAAACAACAGAAAGGATAATTACCTGCAAAAATTGGGTCACAGAAAAAATTAATTTCTGAAGACTCATGTCAAATTTAAGGAATGGCAAAGTACCTGCATAACCTTAATTCAGCATCTTAGTGAGGGCCATTAAAATAGCTTGAACATTAGCAATTCCCTAGGTTCTCCTCCTGATGCTTTTCACCAATCAATGTACTTTTGTAACATCAAATATTAGAAGAAAGCAAATTTCTAAGCAGCTACTGATGTCACTTGAAAATCTCTGGATTAACAGTGTTAATTTTGGAAGTTTCTATATCTGAGAAAACTCTATTATGTATTTCTTTCTGCATAGATTATACACTAAAGAAATTTATCACAAATTTATTACTGGCTAATTATACAATTTCCCAATTAAGCAAAAAACAAGAAAAAAAAAAGAAGAAGAAGGAATAACTAATGAACAATGTCAGAAAACACACTATAAAAGCCATGAAAATGAAAACAAATTCTACTTCCTTGTGACCTAGACTCCAGAAGGAGTAAGATGCTTGTTTTCCAGTTGTGCAGCCATGTCCCAAACAACTGAGGGTGTTGCAACTCAGCTACTCCATTTAAGGCTCTGGAGAGAAGCCATTGTTAGTGCTTGCAAGCTTTCCTTCCTCATCCCCTGTAATTTCCAGGCACAGCTTGTGTCCTGCTTTGCCTGTGTCCTTTCTCTCTTTATTACTATTAATCTCTTCTTCCTTTGTCCACCTCTGAAGAGGTTTCCTCCAGTCTGATGGAGTTCTCATTCCCTCTCTTCTGCAGCAATTCAGACCACTTCCGAAATTTGAAAATGTTGGTGTGTTTGCCAAAGAACTCATGTGACCTTCCAGAAAGTTGGCTTTGAATATTAAACACAAGTTAAAAAGACTAGCACTTTTTGTTATATGTACCAGGAGTGGCCCCACATTCACTTAAGCACAAGAAGTCATGATGCTTATTTTAATCTGAGAAACAACTGATTCTTTCCTATAGATGCATTTAAAAGTACTGGTTTTGGGTACACATCACATGGAATACTGAATTGTCTAAAGATGTTTTAGAATTTACATCAAGCAAGAAATAGAGGAATATCGGTTTCTTTAGTTTTCCATTGCAATGTGACACCAATTGGAGTGATTATTTTAGGAAATTAAGTTCTTTCATTTTATTGCAATTATCATGCATGATTTTTTGGTAGAGTTTTACTTTTCTTCAAATCACTTGGACATCTCATACATTACAAAAGAAGAATTTGAACAATAAGGGAGTTCAACAATAGTACCAAAGATGTAAAAGAATTTTTGCTACTGTCATCCCTTTATATTTATTGCAGGCAGAAAAGGTTAATATAGAAGAATAAATCAAATTCCCTTGCCCTTGAATTTATAGCTTACCAATCTGGACAGAAACTCAAAATACAATTTAAACTTACAACATAGTATGTTGTATAAGTGACACTTCATAAGTAACATTATTACCAGACATGCTTTAATATATTCATATCGGTTCAGGAACACTTCTGTACCTACAAGTGGCTACTTTCCAAATCCAGGCCCTTTTCTCTACAAAAAGCCTAGTGAACTGTATTTTAAAACTAAAGTGGAATAATTAATGGAATAATGTGATAGTTGAGTTATTCATGTAACAACATTGCACATAATTCTATGTACTTATACTCAGTGTTAGGGGAAATCTCTTATGAAAGACCAGAGTTTTACTGACAGTTTCTTCAGTTCTTAAGGCATACTATTCCTTTAAAACTGCTCCTATTTATGCTGTAATCACAAATATCAGGATAAAATACCAAAAGAAAATGGTTTATGCCGTCATATAATTCTTCACATTGATTACAGCAGAGACAAAATTCTTACAGTACAGATAAAGGAAAGTTATTCTACATAGTAATCAATACAATTTTGTGTTTCTTCATCCTTAAATGCTCCAAGTTCAGGCTATTTGTATAGATTACCTATAGATTTATGGACTTAAATAAATTGGTCTAAGCTTACTTGCATTTAGCCAGGGGTATATGTTAGTGGGTGGCTGTTACAAACCTCCACCTCCAAGTTACCACTACACATCTGTTTCCAAGCTGTAATTCCTGAAAGTAAGTTTTGCTCCAACAACTTGCAGGTATCCATGTTAGCTGCTCAATTCAGTTCAATACGTGTCAGATCTCAATTCAGTTCCTACCAGCTATTTGAGAAAAGAGGTTGTCAGCATGGTTCATTTTAAAATATTTGCTGGAATTTTCAGCATGATAAAACTTGGAAAAGAAAAAGTTACAGTTTTAGTCCCCTGAAAAACATTGTCCAAAACTGCAGTCAGGCACATTTTGCAACACAGTGGGAAACAGTAGCATTGTTCTAGAAATTCTTCCAACATTTCAATTTTCAACAATTTTATGTTTCTCAGAAAGAATACATGCAGTACAGAGAATAAATAGATATGTACCTAAATATTTGTGAACAGCAAATTGGTACATTTTCCCTCTGGAGAGCATGTTTTTGTTTTATTAAAAAAAAACCATGAAAGCCAGGCTGCTTCTGTAAATATGATGCCACAACAAATAGTACTGTTGGCTATCTCTGCTTGGTTTTATGTCCTGCAGAGAGTGACATCTGTGTGCAAATTAACAACAGATTTGTGTAAGCTAGCTCTGAATGCAATATTTGGGGGGAAAAAAAGAAGAAACTTACCTATAAAATAATGAGTGTAATAATAATGTGATTTAATTTGATTTCAAAACACTCTTGTTACCTTCTAGGTGTGTGCATTGTTAAAAAATCAAAGTGTTCATTACTAACTTCAAGTTTTATACTTGGGTTTTACTGTCTAAAGACACCATTTCTTTGACCTGCACACAATGTCTTTGGGGCTAAATGGCTGCTGCTAAGGACCTGACATACACAGAAATGTTTAGGGGGAAATTAACAGTGAACTTCTAATCTGGTCCCCAAGATGACCATAGATTAGGAGCCAGAACTCCTTTGGTGACTCCTAGATGACATTCTTTGTGCTAATTTCACCCCAAAGGAAATCCAGCTCATGCACTCTTAAATTTGCTCTGCAATACCAACCACAACACGGAAAGTGGGAACAATTTGGTTACTGATGTTAAAAGCATATTCCTGATCTGAACTGAAACACTAACGCAGTCACCTTCACTGAAGTCAGCCAACTCAAAACATAGTCCATTCCCAAACCCAGAAACAGTTTCTTGAAAAAATAAGACTGTGAATGTATTCTTCCCAAAACCACTGATATTTGGATTTGCATTTTTAAAAGTCCTGAAAGACTAGAAATACAAGCTGTTTCCATGAGGGTGTCTAATCCTACTTGATATTAACATGAAATCAATGTGTCTTAAATGTGTAAATGGTGTGTGGAGCAGAGGCTGGGAAGTAATCTCCCTCTTTTGTCCAGTTAAAGCCCTGCCCATGACATCAGAGAATTTTGTTCCCTCTTCTGCTCAGTGAAAAAGTCATCATTTATTTAACGCAGAACTTCGTCTAGAGAGCCTGTGTCACCTCTACAAAGGTGTCACCTCTACAAAGGCTGTCATCTCATTCAATCATGAACAACCAAAAGCTAGGAATCCTTATTGGGATTCAGCATTTGAAGGCTTTCAGAGGCAAACAGCACAAGCAGGAGTAGCATAGGAAGGGGCAGCAGCTGTTGCTGTAGTTTTGGTAGAGACTGACCTTCACCTGTTAAAAATATCCACTGATGCAACTCCCCTTGGAGAATATGGAGAGAGGGAGGTTCTATTTATTGATCCAAGCAAAACTTAGATATGGAACAAATAAAAGACAACCCATCCTGACAAAAGCAAGGCAGCCAGAAGCTGAGTTGGAAGCATTTGCAAGTCTCTCCTACTCAAAAATTACTTCTTCAAGACTCAGAGATGGCAGAAGGCAGATGTGAGTAGGACCAGGAGAGTTAAGGTTTCTGGTTGAGCTGACTAGCTTTCTCATGCTCCCCTTTTTAGCTTTCCAAACTTTAGCTGTTCCTCATTTACTGCCAGTAACACTAGAGGTGTGTGCAGGAATGTGGTAGATAATGATCAGGCATAAAGATTTCATCTTTACTAAGACCCCTATCCCTAGATTCATATATTCTCCTGCGTCTAACTTGCTCACCTCTCCTGTTGTGCTTCTTAAATATCTTCTCATTATTTCTCTCTTCGTGATTAGCTGTGAAATAATAATTTAGAGGTTAGTTCTTTCTTAAAATGTACCTTCCATTTAAAATATCGAAACCTTTGATAATTATGAATGCATACACAGGAGCAAAGGGATGCTTATTCATGATGGCATGGTACAGCTACTAATGATACTCAAAGCACTGAAAATTACCATTTCAGATGTGTCCAGAGAAGTAAACTGGTAAACAAGTCTGCAGTTAGTGCTATGGATGGTTTGAATCAACGAGGGTGAAAAGATTTGGTTACTCTGTGTATTAGTGTTAATAGGAATAGATTATAGAGGAATATTTGTGATGTGACCTTCTGTGCACTAATTGAAATAGTATTCAGAGTCAGCAGTGGAGTAATCAAGTTAAACACTGAATCATAAATCATCATGAAAAGTGCTGTCACAACTTAGCCATTAATGCCCTGTATTGCTGGGCAGCCTTACGAAAATATCTGCTATGCCGATCTTTAGGTTAATAGGAACAGAAATGGCATTTAAAGACTATTTGGATCAAATCTGCTCTGAGGTTGAAAGTGTTACTCTGTTAATTTACTGGTAATTTGAAGTGATGTAGTTGGGGTTAGAAGCAACACAGCTGAGCCCCACACAGCTAAACAAAAAGTAGTGGGAGTTTGTCTAATATTTATTTAATTGATATAAAATGTAACGCACAACTTTAATATAGCTGTAAGTGTGTAACTTCTCTTTGTACATCAGTTAGCATTTGGTATGGAGGTCAAAATCAAAACATATAAAAGCTTATCTTCATGATATGGTTATGTTACTAAAGCAGTTCAAGGATAGACATCTATGTATTTTATAAATAGATGGAAATACCTGATTTTACTGTTATTATGAAAGCTGAGGGCCTTTTAACAAAGGATTTTATAAAACAAAGTACTTTGCGTTATTTTTTTAAATGTAGAGTTTTTTTAATCTTGTATTTGCAGGAAGGAGAAATAAAGCTTAGCCTCCAGAATCAGAGATAAATAGTTTTCAAAGGCAGTAAATTTCTTTAAAGCAATTTTGTGATTCAAGTTTGATCAAAATAATAAGCATAAGAAATATCACAGCTGGAATGATGTATAATTTTTCTAATAAAGACCTATGTCTAAACACTGGCAAAGCTTGTGCTAATTTGATTACCTAGACAACTAGATGCATAATGTATGGGGGGGCATCTATTTATCATTATTTGCTTCAAATATTGTTAATTAACATTAACATAAATTACACCAGGCATCTGGTACAAAGTAACTGATTTTAAACAATGGGCAAAGCCAGTCTTTAAAAAAACTTCATAGATTTCTGTATCAAGAAAGCATCAAAAACATGCATTTATATAAATATGTGCCCAATGCTGCTATGACATACTGAAAGCTGGAAGCAGCAGTACTCTACATACAAATTTTTCGTACAAGATCAGCAAGTATGGCTTTCTACAAAATGTATCTATTAATGAACAATGAAGAACGGTGGACAGAGTTTAAGTCTAATAATAGACTGTAAAATGAACCCAAGTGTTTGACTAACTGCAGTTCAATTCCATGCATTTATTTTTTGCCGGCATATGCCTATGAAGTTCTTCACATTATTGAGATTAAATTCTGTTCTCCAGTTTGCTGTTGTAAATTAGATTAATGTTATCCCAGAAATTTCCTAAGTAAACTGACAACAATATTCAACTATAAAGTTCTAGGAGTTTATCTTTTTAGTGATAAGTAATTTTAAAAAAGGAGTTAATATGACAGCTACAAATGAATAAAAACATACAGTGCATTTCTAAACAAATTGACTGGAAACATCTGCTAAATAAAGCCACAATAAAATCTGAGTTGCAAGAACCTGACATTGTTGTGTGCACAGCTCAAGGAAATTTTGACAACTGATTTATTCTTAAGTGTGAAATTGTATTGGAATTTGGTGTATTTCCAACATTTGCTTGAACACTTTCATTCTTTTCAAGTTCAGATCTCAGATACAGTAAAATAACAGATAGACATGTTACAGGAGGATGTCCCAGATGTCTGCAACTTCCCAGGTCAAGAGTTGAGGTACTGATGTGATGAGCTCTAGGAATGGCATCTGGAGGTAGAGGAGGTACCACACGGAATCTCACATGATGTTAGACTCCTCTGAGTACACAACTAAATCATACCCCTGCTCTGGTGTGATGCATTTCACCCAGAAGTTTGAAACAGGTTTCCTGCAAAGAGGTATGACAGCATACTACTGGGAGAATTACATTAAATTAAAATTGGTAGCAGAGTAAAAGGTACTCTTTCTACTAGCAAAACAATGAAATGTGGATAATTTGATTCACTAGTCAAAAATCAATCTTGAGTTGCCCAATATTATAAGTGAAGATCAATTATCCTGTATTCTTTCACCACATTATTATTTGCTTTGCTCTATTCTTTCAAATGTAACTTTAATACATATTAGCATCTTTTTAAGTACCTGGCCATGTGATGTGAAAAACCGGAATGTTTATGTTTCGCCTCATTTAATATGACATCTTCCAGAATTTGCCTCTACAAATGTTTATGAAAATTTCCAGGGCATTGTCTAAAAAGCCAAACAGCTGTTCTCAATTTGGATACAGTGTAAGCCTAAATAAAATTACCAGGAAGAGCTTATTGCCTCATAGAGAATAAATTTCAAATCACTAGCTGTATCCGAAAATCTTCTTGATATTTTCAGTATATTTTCATTTAGTAGCATGAAGTTTATTTCAATACTAAATTTTGACCACAAAAACAAAATTGAAAGATCACTGAAATCTAGTCCTTAGGTTCACACTGCTGCAGAGAAGTATTATACTTGCTTCATGTATATATGCTTCATGGTAATAGATCTGGTGGACAATGAGAAATCAATGTTTGGAACAATTCTGTAGGTCTGGGCAGCAGAAGCTCAGCCCTCAATTCCTGCAAGTCAGCTCAGCTGGCCAGTGAAACAAAAACTGACTTACCACAACATAAACTTTGAGGAAAACCATTCTCTGTGGCCTTGATTGATCTTAAGGTTATACTGCAAGAGTATATTTGTTTCAGTATATGATCCTTTCCACCCAGAAAATAATTTCTAGACCCCTTATCATCTGGGTGATACTAACAAATTTACCTGATATAGTAAAACATAATTTTTTAGAACTTTAAGTAATAAGAGATTCCAAGCAATTTATTTCACAGTTTTATGAGAAATTGCAATTTATTACATTTTCTGGATATGTTCATTTTTAGCAGTTATTGCCAAATTCAGCCTCAGTATAAAAGGGTATAATTCTATTGAAGTCAGTGGTGGTATATCAGTGCTGCATATTCCCTAGTTGGACAATGAAGCTGTAAATAACCAAATACATCAAAAATAAAAATTGATTACTCTGTTTTATAGTCTCTCAGACTGAATAAGTTTATGATTTAAAGCTGTGTCATAATAAAACCATGCTGGGAGGAAATCAGAGAGAGAATACAACGTAATGGGGCAAATCTAGTGTTCAGCCAAAACAATTACATTAACTTCCATAGAATTGTGCTCATTTCAGAGTTTATTTTGATTTAAAAACATGGGGGAAATATATCACTGGTTTACCTTCTTGTTTGCCTATGAACTAGTATTCTGTATTTTCAATAGTATTCTGTATATGCTCTAAATTTAGACTTCATTCAAAATCAAAATGGATTAATAAAATTAGCAAGTTACAACAATAAATAATATATTTCAAGCATTTTGTGTACTTGTAACAATCAGTATATTAGAAGCTCAGACTTGCTTTAGGAACACTTTAAATAATGAGGTCTTTTGGCCGGAGAGGAGCCATGGACAGAAAAAGCCAGTTGTGTTTCCAAACTGACCAGCAAGATTTCAGAGGTACAGGAAGTGGAAAGCTGCCATCTACTAAGAGCATTTTTCATCCCTAAGGTCCATGGTGGCTTTTAATTGTTTGATTGAGATCTTTGGTGGATATTTTTTTTTTTATTACTGTTCTCTTTTTCTGAATGTGTAGTGTGTATTTGTTATTGTATTTGTTACATTTTATAACATTTATATTCTTTGTGTTTGCCTACTATTCAGTTGCCAGTACAACCTGTACCACCAGGTAGGTTCATTAGAACAAGAGCCAGTGCCTGGCTTCAAAGGCATTGAAAATTGCTCTAAATTATTCACACAGTTCTAACAGGAAATCATTCATATATATTTATGCAGACACAAGTGTGTGTGTTTCAACATATAAATAAAAACAAAATAAATAAAAAGTCAATGCAATATAGATTACAGCTCAATGTTGTGCTTTGCTATAACCTTATGTAAATCCAGCTTGCAGAAATTTAGCAGGTGCTTTGAAATTTATATATATATAAATGTAAATTGTGTATTATTATGCACACACAAATTAAATTTTCACACACTATGCAGTTGATGCTGAAAAATATATACTTTCATTCAAGGTAATGATAAAGAAAAAGGGAAAGGACACGTATGTTCATTTAAATTGTTAAAGCTGATTTTTTTTTAAGTCTGAATTAAAAATCTACTGTAGTGACCCTGTCTTGCACGCTATAATACCCTAAAACTTCTAAGTCACTCAATGATAAGAGGCTGATCTAAATGCTTCCACTGCATTAATCAAATACCAGGTCTAATTAAAAGAGCCATGCACAAAGCTTTTTCAAAATGTTGCTCAGGTATTGCAATAATTTCTGATCACCCAAGCCTGGAAGACAAATAATTAGAGCTGCCAGAGCATTCTGATGAGTGATGTCAGCATCTCCAAGTGACCTTCCCTCCACTAATTAATTTTCATCTTAAGAAAAGAGACCCTGTTGTTGCACATTATTAATTGAGTTCACTAAAAGATGCGCCTGATTAATTTTTGTTGATAATACTTGTCATTCTATGCAGCGGCTGTAATCATTCTATTGGGTTTTATTTTTTTAAGTTGATCTAGGTCTTTTACAATGTGACTGATACAGTATCTTCCATACAGAATATTGTGCATGAGGGCATAGTCTATAATGTGAGTACACAGCTTTCATTGTTGCTGAAAGTTTAGGTCAAGTGGAACTTTGTTGTCCAGTTTGCTAACTCATTTTCAGTTGAGTTGATAGAAAATTTTCTCTGCTGCCTTCTGGGACGTCCTTCAGTTTCCCAATTTAAGGTATTCTTACCTTTTCCCACATACTCCTCATCTCTCCCCAGTTTTGCTAGCCAAAGAGTAGTGTGTGGCTGGCTCAGCAAAAATATCCAGGAACCCAGTGTGTCCAGGGCAAAAGCAGTGGTCAGAAGGACGACAGTGAATGGAGCCGGAGCGCATGGCTCAGCCTTATCCACAGCTAACCATCCAAATGACAAGTTTGGTCTATCCCAAGCAGAGTTCTCCGAAGCAATGATCATGCCTGTTTTGTGAGGCCATGGACTTCAGTACAAACACAGTCACCAGGGGATTTTGGGTATGGGGGGAAGCAAGAGACACATATTTCCAGGTGGACACTAATCATGATGCAACATCAGCTTCATCCGTTAATTTAGAATAGACTCTCCCAAATAAATCAGTAGACTCTCCCAAAATAAGTGAATACCAAAGCTACCGATGCATAACCAGCTCTTCCATTTCCTCATCACAATTTCATTGGCTACTCCAGACCTTGGATCTCTCAAATTCCTCTGAAACCCACCTAGTTTATACAATTAAACATTTTTAGGACTAGGGAGAGGCAAACACAAGGACAACCTGAAATTAACATATTTCTGTAATTTCCTTAGGTCAGACTTCACAAGTTCGTGTAATTTCTTACAGTCCAGACCCATGTGGTTCTGCACATGGAGAGACTCATACACACCCAAACATGTTGGGGATCTTAAGTCCTTGGGAATCCCATGCCTATAAGGAACACAGCTGAGCATAATGATGTGCAATAATTTGCAGAACATTACCAAGAATTTTTGCATGAGGTGAAACCAACTTCCTATTAAATGATCTTAAAATGTAAAGGCAATGTAAGCCATGAAAGTATATATATTTTTCCCTACTTTGAAGAGTATTTTAATCATGTTTTAATCAAGATAGCCGCGATTACCGATTTATCAAATACCAATTTAACAACAAAGATTATGGAAATTTTCCCCCAGCCAGTGAACATAATATGATTAAAAGAGTTCTTCAGAGCACTGTGATGAAAATATGCATAACTCTATTCTTCAGCTATGTTCTAGCACATGAAGGGACCAACATATTGTAAAAGCAGTAGGCTATCTAGTTATATTAAAAAAAAAAAAAGAGAATTATAAAT
>VXAX01007457.1:694378-760159 GCA_013399835.1 Leptocoma aspasia | reverse complement strand
TTATAAATTGCAGTAAAAATAATGATTTTACAACAGATTTGAAGGTGTCTTTTCTTAGACATTCAAGCTTGGACTGCATGTTCTGCACTTCAGACTGTGATGAAAGCAACACTATACCTTTATTTATCCTTGCAAACATTCTTTACTGAGCAGTTTGGTTGCAAATTTTGATTGACATATAAGTAATAAAATGACCTGAATCATGGGAAATGTTTATTACCTTGGGAATCTTTACATCCCCAAGTAGTAGTAGTAGTCTTCAACAGTACCAAATTTTAAATCTGTGACTGTTCTTCCTAAAATCTTCTCCAAAAATAAATACTGGTTTCTTTTTGTCCCCCAAAAGCACTACAACTGCAATAGCAGCTTTGATTTTTCATTGAAGAAGATATTGATACATAAGCAAAGACGTTAGCAGAGAGCCATTGGCTTAATCTAATTTCTTTTGGCTTTTTTACTTTCTTTGGTTGGATACACAAACACAGATCCCAATGATTAGATCCCTTTTGCTGCATCAAATCGCTTCTCATTTATTCAGGACCCAAGACCCAAGACCTGGAAGGAAGATGGAGCAAAAAAAAGTATTTTGTTGTTTGTATTCTTAAATGCTTTGCCAGAATGAAAATGAGATCATATGCAGAAAAGACAGTTTCACAGAACAGATTGAAAATACCCTTAAACTACTAAAAATTATTTTTTAATATATTAAATATTTATTTGAAGTTTAAAATGGTTAATTTAAAAAAAATACACTTTCTTGAAAGCATTTCTCTCTTCATAATACACATATCTGATGATATGATCACCAGGCAAAAGTAGTGGGTTCAAGCATTTCTATATTGATTCTGAAGTGCACACACGCACACACACCCACACATACACTCTAGTTTACTCGACAACCTGTGGAAAAATAGATATCTTCCTTATCATCCCCAGGAGGTAGTGCTTCCATCATGATGCATATTGACAGTGTATAAAATAAAGAACCATCTGGTAAAATATAACTACATATAAGCAATAGATTTACCTGTGTTATAAGTTGCTTTCCCTCTGTTCAAATGCCTTTAGGCCAATGCTAGCACTACAATTATGCCAAAAAAGTCCAAAAAGCTGAAGGAAGGTCTTCAGTTTCCTTCTTTTTGTTCACCTGAATAAGCAAGTGGCTGCAGAACGAGTTGATTCACTGCATGGTGTTCAAGTGCAAAACTAACTCTGAAAAATACAATTTTTTTTTACATGCAGGGTTTTGTCCTCTCAGCCTGCTGAACTAATTCATCTTCCTGATACAGACAATTGATTCCCTGAAATGAAAAAGGAGAAGTCCGTGGCACAATGAGGGCAAGAGAACAAGGACTGCCCCTTTCAGAGGCAGATTGACATTGCATTACTCACAGCAGATCACATCCTCAGTTTTACTGTAAATTTTGCCCATGTAAATATCACAGAGTGATGTTTTTTTTGACAACCACACTACACTCGCTTTCCACTTTGGACTCTGTAACTGGGAAATTTCCAACCCCACTCTAGTTCCAAGAAAACCAGTTTCCCATAAAGAGATACCTGAGGTGGAAATCAGGTCCCACCTGTAGCCACCAAAATTAGGTATCTACATGTGAACTAGATGCCAAAACTGCAAATATATTCAGTGGAGGAGAAGGATTTATTCACTTCCTCCAGCAAAGGTGTTTGGGGACCCCGTGCAAAGCTCAAGACGACTGTTGGGATTGGCAGATATTGCATAGGACTTATGCAAGACTTATAGACGTGTGGTGAGAGAGCCAAGAACTGGTAAAATATCTTGAGGTGTCTCAAAAAGCATTAGATATCCCTGTAGGGGTCACTGACCATAGTGATAACTTGGCTTGCCGTAATAGGAACTTAAACATCTCACTCCTGTTCAACTACATTTAGGTATCAAGTTGTGAGCTGAAATCAACCCCACTTTGTCAGCTCTAAACTGGTACATTTCTCCAAAAGCTTTTCTCCAAATTCCTTCTGTGACATCTTCTCTTATCAAAACACCAGGTTAGCATGGTGTAAGCAAGTTATATAATGCTGATGCCATCTAGCTCAATTTTTATATTTTACACCTCTGGGTCTTACTTACTGCTGGTTCCATTTTGTTGTTTCTCACCATCTTTGGCTACAGTACTATCTTCTGTCATCAAACCAGCTATTAAATATTTTTGCCTTTCACAATTGTTAGCCAGTCAAAAGAATTTCAGCAGATAGTATTTAGCTTTGATTACTTCATTTTAGTAAGCAGAAAACCTGCCACTGTGAAGAGTCAAACTGATCCAATTCCCTCAAAACCAGGTAGCCCAATACCCTGATCTCTCCTCTCTGTTCACCTTGCCTCCCCAGAACTAAATCTGTGTGTATATACCAGCAATCTTGTTTGGACAGCTTAAAGGAAATACCTCATCAGCCTGCACACCCATTTATCAGCCTGAGTTGTACATTTTTTTACTCCTGTGCAACATGACATGAGTTGTTGAAGCCACTGAACCTCACCATTACTTCCCCCTGAGAGTAACCAATTCCCTCCATACATTTCCCCTTGAATTAAATGACAGGAAAAACCACACTTACAGACCACAGAAAGCCTTTACAAAATCAAGAGAAGTTCAGTCTCTCCCACGGTGCTTTGCCTGTATATATCCAGCCTTGCAAAATGGGCAGTTTTCATTTCAAAGTCAAAAAAAGCCAGTCTATTTAATCTGTGTACCAACATGAGTCTTCACTACCTGGGCCCTTTCAGTGAAGCCACTGAAAGTTTCAATCAAATATAATCTGGTAAGATCCTCAAGTTTACATTCATGTGGAAAAGAACCAGTATTAGTGTCTGCATTAGAGATAATTTTATTAAAGAGAATTTATCTCCATTAAAAATTAGAGACAACACACTGGAGACACCTGCAAGAACTGCTCCAGCCACAAGTAAAGCAGCTCCTAAGTTGCTGGATCCCCAAATATCTAGGTTGGAGCCATCGGTTTGCAGAACTTTGGCTTCACAGGGTTTGTCCTGACTGCAGCTGTGGATGTCACAGCTCAGCTGCTTTATTTGTGTGGACCCTCTGACTCTGGTGAGATTATCCACATTCTCAGTGTGTGAGACCAGCAGGGTCTCATTGGTGATGGGGTTTTTTTTGTGTGACCAAAAACCATCATCAATTCATCGTACGCTATTACAGACTTGTGTCAAGTGATGATTTTTGCCGCAGCTGACCTGAGATGATTGAAGCTATGAGTTATGGATGAGAGACTTTGCTGTCTATTAAAGATCCCCAGAGTTTCTCAGTCCTTCAAATAATGTCCAACATTAACACTAGGCCAATGACACACAATGATAAACTTTTATTGCTATTGTAGACTTTTCCAATTTAGAGTATTCTCAGAGTCATCTTCATGTGTAACTTTATGCCAGCTGTGCATGTACGTACACACAGTATATGTGTAATTGTTTTGGATGATATAAGATTCCATCAGAAAGAAGATGAGCTGAAATTACCAAATGTGTTTTTGTCAATGACCTCCTATTAGGCTCAAGAGTCACTGGGTTAAATGTCAATGATCTGATATCTGTCCTGTAGCAGAGCCATCTCTTTATTCACAGAATATCTACTATTACAGCAAGTACAAATCAGAGCAGCTGTTTTCCCATTTATGAGATTTATACAGCCATTTAAAGAAATTTTTCTCAGGAAATCACTGATAATATCATCTCAATAGCAAAGTGAATGGTTTGAATCAAATTTCTTCCAAGCAAGTTTTGTGTGTCAGCAGGAACTTTCAGAACATGCTGGCTTATAGAAATGAAGATAAATATAGGCATATTAAACCTGTCTTTTTCCAAAGAATGATTCAAATCTCCTGTCAAGTTTCCATGTTACCTTGGAGGAGGGAGAGGGTAAAATAACACCAACACCACTTCTGGACACACACACAGAAAAGCCAATCAAAATCCTCCAAAAAAATAAACACCCAAAAACCCCAAGCTAAAGCAGTCCCAGCAGAACTGAGGAAAAACTCTTTGTCCAGCTGTCTTTTTTTTTCAGAACTATTCTTACAAACTCCTCAAGATAAAAGAGAACGCCAGACCTCCCAGCAGACTGTGAAATAGTTTGACTGTCCAGCTGATGAATCCCATTTCATCCAGAGCTGGTTCCCTTCCTCCTGCTGATCACTGCCTCACAAGTATGAGACTCCTGCTGCTCATCTCTTCTACCCTCCTATTTAGAAATAGAAAAATGTGCCCTGCCAATGGCCTTTTGCACTTCTGCCTTTGCTTGTCTTCTTGCTATGTGTGTGAAGTGGTCTTTGTGACCCCTACTCTTTTTTTGTTTTTCTTTACCTCTCTCTCAAAGATGATACGAGAAACAGAGAACACAACGTGTGTCTGACATCCTGAACTACTTCTGCTTCTCTACCTTCAAAGATCACATTGTCAAGCCAACAATGGCTCTGTTGGCCTCTCTTCTACTCCCTGGGATACAGATCCATTTGAATTTCTTGCATTCATGAGCTTCTTATTCCTTGCTCTACAGAGTTCATCACATACAAAACTCTTCCTATTCTCACTCTGGGAGATATTAATCTTGTTTCTCAGAGTAAGAGAATTCACCCATTACCATATAATGTATTCCCTCTCCTGGGCACAATAGATAAATATTCCCAACATTTCTTTTGAAACTGACAATGAAAATATGTTAAGAGCAGAGTCAACTAACACTCGGTGGCAGTCTCATTAAGGTCTCAGAGTGGAGATGGAAAAGGACAGTAGGGAGAAAGAATGTTAAAAAACTCCAGATATTAATAAATAAAGGTTCCAGACAAGCCCCTCGTGCCATATAACGCTTTGTCACTCATTATGTTGCAATCACATGTGGGAGGAGCAAGCTCATCGACACATACTTGGATAACAGTCATGAGAAGACGAGGACTTTAATTAGCTGCACTTCTAACTTTTAACTATTGCCTATATAGTAATAGAAGGATTCCATCTATCTGTTATAAAATTGTATCTCCTCCTCCACACCTTCTGGTTCTATACAGCACACTGGGTGCTCACAGTGTTGGTTTTGCTGTTCGTTTGGGGGTTTTTTCCAGTCTCATTTCCCAATTGATTTCCATTTGTTTCATTTTCTTTTGACGTATCAGAAATCATCAATCACATAATTAAAAAGGAGGTGAAGAATCATGATTAATTACTACCTAGAGCAAAGGAATGTTAAATCCCCACAACAATTGAATATGTTCTGTAAAGGGCTGAATACCTCTCCAAGAATCCAGCTTAACTGGTTATGCCAGCTTCACCTACTTTGAAAGGAATGTTTAGAGGGATGTTTTTCTTGCCATGAATTTTACTTCAGAATTGTATAGAAAAATCATCAAAAATCAAGGAATTAATAATTAAAAAGTCATTGTTTCTTTTGGCATCCTTGTTTTAATTAGTCATTTATTATACAATTGCATAGTATATTTCCATAGGAAAAATCACCACATTTTGTCTACAAGATGTACAAGGTCCCATGAACGAGACAGGTGTTCTGTGTTTTCTGCTAGCATCATATTTTAGCATACAGTCCCGTACCTCATTTACCAAGCAGCATCTGAGCCCCACTTTAAAAACTAGTATCTTTTCCCTTGATAGGATTTGTTCTTATGACACATCTAAAAGGTGTCAGAAAACCTCACAAACAATAATAGATGCCTGTATGTTTACAACACTTTGGGAGGCAGGAATGCAATCTGCATTTTCCATTGTTTGCTCCACCAAAACACAGTGTCTGCTTTATTTCAGGTAGTCCTTTCAAGAGTAAGTGCAAGGAAGAGCCTTCCCTCAAAATGCTGCAGCTGCATTCTTCATGTCTGCACATTTTTCAGTAGTCAAAGATGTAGCAGAACTTACAAGTTTCCTCAGACACTGCACGTGTTTATGAACAAAGCATTTGTAGCAAGAAACAAGAAATACATTTTGAAGATACTAAAAAGCCACAAAGCTTGACTTGTTCCTTTCCAAATATCATCTCCTTGTAATCACTTACTAACATAAAACATCAGTCTACAGATATTGTAAGACTTAATCTTAGATTAATTGTTAAAGTATTATAAATATGCCCCCCCCCGCCCCTTGCCCCCAACCCCCCAGTCTGGGTTTTTTTAAAATATCTGAATTTTTCTGTTTGGCATCCCAGAAAAACTTACTTCTGGGCAAAGAGCAGCCCAGCAAAATCAGGCCTGGTATAATAATAAACTGAAAATTGTAACTTAGAATTGGACAGAGATGAAAAGTGGAAACAATAAGATTTGCTAGAGTGAAGCATGGGTTTAATGATGCCCATAAATAACAACTTTGTCCAGGGAAAATTAGAGGCCCCTGCAAGGCATTTAATCTCCACAGAAGTATGAGAAATATTCTCTGAACAGACTATTTAACTAAATTCAGTCAGAAATGCCGGTCTAGTTACATTAAAATACAAAATCTCCAGAACTGAGCTAAGTGCCAGAGCCAGGACATAATGAATCTTGCCTCATCCCACAGTCCACGATGAGACATTAATTAGCATTTTCAGTCCACTGCCCATGGCTATGTTGTTAATTTTACAGGCTTTTGAGTAACTCCTCTGCATCGGTTCTGGGTGGTAATGTATCTCCTGGAGAGACACAGACTCAAGAATGCTTTTTTAACCTAGAGTTTGCAGAAGAACCCAGCTCAGAAGACAAGTAACCTTTTCCGTTTACAAATACTGGATATCAAAAACACAGAACTGAAATTATGAATCTGTGCCAAAGCAAACACTGATTGTGTTTACATCTGTGTTTAAGACATTTCTGTACCTCAGAGATGCAAAAGGAGCACCTATTTCAAACACGTGAAAGAAGGTAAATGGACTTAACTTCCAAGAGAATTAAAGACATGGTTATGAGAAAAGAAAACCAGTGAAAGGGTGTTTGACCAGCATGCTAAAAGGTGTTGCTATGGTTCCAGACATCCAGTTCCATAATTCAGTGTTGATTTTTATATTGCCCCATAAACAGGGAAGTACAACATATGCAAGTGAGTTAACTTCCTTGGATATCCGGAACCACTCTTTTAAACTCAACTTACGTTTAATACTTAAAATAGTGCCCTAAAATATTCCCTAAATAATACAACTTTAAATCTATTAGCACTACCTGGGTAGTGCTGCTCAAACTCACAAAATGATCTGTGGGTTAAAACTACCAAACAATCTCCTACAGCTGATTGTTGTCCAGAGTAGTTTTACCAGTTTTATCAGATCCAAAGTCACCGATTTGAACATATCATTTTACTTACCATCTTCTGCTCCAGACATCTCAGCAAGCTTCAAGGGATTTCTGTATTGGATGCTTTGTATATTTTGGTTTTGGTGGATTCCTTGTTTGTAAATAGAAATTGGCAATATTTCACATTGTTTGAGTATTTCATTGTGTGCACAACTGGAAGAAACAACAAACAAACAAGCTTCAACACAAGTAATTCCTGAAAACATTGTATATTAGTTTCTTACAGTTGTACTATAGGTATGGATAATAAAAGAGGTCTGTACATCCATAAATTTTGGTTTTTTCCAAATTTACTATGTTTTCAATCTAAATTTTATACTTGCATGGGTATTTTTAAGTTAATACTGAAAATCAGATGCCAGGTACTAATTTGAATTTTTTATAAGCAATTCTTAAAAAGTGGTGTGAAATTTAATGTCTTCTGCACATTTCTAATTGTGACCTAAATTAATAATTGTATAATTAAATTTACATAATTTGATTTATATAATGACCTCTACTATTTTTTACTGTTAAGCATTTACAGTAATACTGTAGGATATTGTATTAACCTACTAATGTGATATTCTTTTTTTTCCTTTTTTTTTCTTTTTGACCTTTGTGGACTGCATTAAAATATGTCTGTTAAAGGGTAGAGTGTGATTACAGTTATAGTGTTGTAAATTTGGGACAATCATTTGAGTGACAGTGAAGTTTAACTGTTTAACTGAGTACCCAATATCACTATAAGAAAAAAACCTCAATTACAGTAATAGGGCATACAATATAACTAAAACATGGCAAGAGCTGAGACAAGCCCAGCTGTTTAATGCTCATTTCTCTTCTTCTCATGCAAGCAGATCATTAGAGAAGTCCTAGTCAGTGCCACAATTTTATCTCACACATCAACTCTCTGATTAAAACATATATATGGGCTTTGGCATCCGACTCAAATAGGGCTATTCTTGCACTCTCATAGAGGGAACACAGGCACCATGGGGGTGAATATACATGAGAGAATGAGAAATGACATGATCCATCAATACAGGCAAATGGGGCAAGGATGTGTAGCCTAAAATGAAAGGGTCACACTAACTCCAAAAGTCTTATGTGGATCTGTGAGATGAGAGACATCTTATATGCCATTTACTAGGGCACCATTTGAAAGAATGCACTGCACAGGGTTCCTCATTATTCATTAGGGCTGAATCCTCATTCATTCTCCTTTATATGCCATGCTGAATCTGCCCTACAGAGTCCTTTACAGGGAAATAACAATAAACTCTCTTATCAACAGCTTGTTGTAGCAGATACAATACATGGGGTACTGAGATCAAAAAGAGCATGAAAAGCATTTCTGCCAACATCGTACAAAATATTGAACATCTGCTATATCTGGGATCCTGGGAGTTGTAATTATAATTTTTGAAATCTGCACACAAGAGTTATAAATATTAGAACTGTAGCCTGTGAAAGCCATGAAATATTTAAGTTGTTTGGCAGGCTTAAGAAAAACTCATAAACTTAATTTAAGCAGCCAAACACTGTATTTTTACAGGTTTTACATCTTTCGTGTCATTAGTCATATAAATTAAAGCAACCACGGAACAGCCCAGAAGTTGCAACAGCAAGTCCTGAGGGTGAAAAAAAAGGTCAGCTTGAGATTTAAGACTTTCACCAACACTTCACCTTTCCACTTACCCTGTATTTCAATTCTTGTATTGAATTTGTCATAGGTATTTTTAACGCATCCATTATTTTATTGTCTGTTAATTCTCAGTAGTGTGCCTGATGCTGACGGTGTGCACAAACACAGTGGGTCAGATTCACTGGTTACTTGGCATCAGTCTAGCAATGCAAAATACTCCTTAAGCCACCCTCTTTATCCTCTCTAGCAAGGTTAAGGGCTCCCCTAAACTAGTGGTGATGCTCAGGGTCTTCCCCACACTTCTTGCTCTAAAGAAACAGGAGACAGAGCGAGTACATGGCATCCATATGGTGATCAAACCTTAAGGTAGCTTGCACAAATCAGTGATGAAAGGCACAGAGGAAGGAGCCTAGACAGGAGACAACCTTCACAGGAGACAAGGAAATGGTACTGCCACGCCAAAAGGAGTTTCATGTACCACAACAACCGGACAGTAGAGAGGGAGGAGTAGGAAGAGGAGCAAGAATGATAAAATGTTGCATAGGGGGTTTTCAGTTTGTAACAATCTTTTAAACCGGTTCAGACACATCAGAAATGTGCTGGATTAACATGAGTAAAAAAAAAAAAAGTTTAAAATAGCAAATTAGTAAAAAATGCAACAGCCAGATTCACAGAAGCTGAAGTATGAAAAGACCCAAAGGCAAATTCTCATTTGTACAGTGTCTGCTCCACCTGTTAGATAGCCATATGCTACTAGAGAAAATGGAGCTCTGCAGAAGGATTCAGGGATCGCCAACTGTGCCATCAAAAATGAAGCAAGAAGTTCACTCGAAAACAAGTAAAGCAGAAAATGTGAGAATGAGAGCCCCAAATCTTGCTCTCCATAAATCCAGTGTTCAGCAGAGAACACTTCTGTACAAGAAAGTCATCTGACATCAGAGATGTTACAATGGATCAGTGTAGGGGAAACAAAAGAGAATGCGTCTCAAGGGGCATAAATGTATACAACACATTCCCAGAAATTCTGCTTTGAACTACTGAACTGTGAGTAAACAGAAAAACACATCCCCATTCTTGACTTATCTAATAAAACATGTATCTAAGTGCCAGATGCCATAAGACTATGACATGTTAGGGTAGCTATAAGTTAATTTAATTAACCTAATTATGATCTCACTTGTACATATTTCACACCAGCCTAAGACCATTTGATCCATTCAGGAAAGCCATTCATGAACTGCACCTTTGTGCTGCACTTGCCAGAAGATTCCCTTTGCAAAGATGCTGTAACCAGACTGAGGTACACTGTAATTAGGGAGGGATCACTGTGATTTAGAGGCTTTCATCTAAACTCTTTTCCTGGCTGCCATTTTAAAATTAGAGGGAAAAGGTGTTCTTTCAATATTCCCCATGATACAGTGATGCTTCCCATGATGCTTCTTTCATACAGACAAGGTCTAAGAGGTTTTTTCATGTTACACAGGAGTGTAGCTACTTTGGCTAAGGAAAGTAGTGAAAGACTCTCTTCAGTGCCTATCTTCTTTCATTGATAATACGGAATCTGGTTTCTGAATAAGGTTTGGAATTTGCTGAAGCTCTGCTACTGATTTTGCTCTGAAGAGCAACCCAGGTAGTCACAGTGTATCTGTGAATCTGAAAGCACTCCACAAAGAATTTTACAAGAATCTTCTTAAAACCAATTAGTTCCAAACACATAATTTCAAAAAATGTCATTACCTGTCCCATTTTTTCATACACTCATTAACAATAATATTCGTGTTACAGACTAGAGCACAAAGAGCTTTCACTCCTCATTTTCACATGAAACACTGAAAAGAGATTTCCTGTTATTCTCAGCACAGGCAGTTGTAAGTATAATAATATTCCTGATACACAAGTGTTTTAGGGAAGCAGGCATGTCCCATTTCCCTGACAGACAAACACACACATGCGTACCTCCATCCAAAGATGAATACATCAGCAAGGAGTCACCCACTCTGTTGTTATCATCCTCATTTTCTCTTCCTAAGTCCTTCCTCCAACAGCGGGGTTTTTTTTCCCTGTCTCATAGGTGTGCCATTGAAGACAAGCTGAGAGAAACACTCTCACAATAGCAAGGAGTTTATGCTTTTTCTGCTTCTTCCTTCAATTGTTTTTGGCATCTACAGGAAAGAGGAATAAAAAGCCAAGAAACCTAGGGCCTATCAGAATGGAAAACCTATAGAAGACCCTAAAAGGCCTTAAGAGACCTGGAGATAATGAAAAAGTCTCTGCATCTCTGAATTTTCTAAGCTACATGCTCATCTGAGGCCAAGTTCTCTAGCCAGTCTCTGGAGAGACAAAGCCAGTGTTCTTCAATAATAGGCCAGTATTGAATTCCCAGCCCACTTTAATGCTGAAAATTTTCTTCAACAATGTTTCAATTAAAAGTTAAGGTCAAGTGAAAATAAAAATTCGTAAGATAAGCAGTAACACATTTCTAAGAGAAAGAATAGAACACAATTCAAAATAAGAAAAGAGTCCTTCTATTTTCCTGCCTAAAAGTGTACAAGAAGTTGGAAACATCAATGTGAGGCTTTTCAGACAACAGTAGAGCATTTTATTTCACATGGTAAAAGGCTGTATTTCTAGAAGATTAATTTCTCAGATTTGCCACAGATATTAGTAGGATGATAACCATGGTGTCTGAACAGTCACATCTGAATCTTATCAACTCTTGTTTACACCTACATTTCTACAGCATTGCCATGAGGCGTTTGCAAATACCAATGATAAAGATGTTAGGACTACAAAGCAACATCCCTAGGGTTCAGGCAAGCTTCTATTGACCTTAACTGGACAACAGGTTCTAGTAAAAAATATATAAATAAACAAAGGTATTATATTGGCAGCTAATACATATTTTTCAAAAAAAATTAAAACAAAAAGGATATAATTCATAGTCACTGACGTGACAGTGTTACTTGGCTCAAAAATTAACCCAAAATACACTCAATACAGTATGAGGCCCACACAGACTCTGATTTCATCACTGGCCATACCTGCCACATTTTAAATAGCTGATATTTCTCCATTGTTATCTATTCTAAAAATGAAAAAAAAAAAGAATCCCACCCCCAAAGGATAGGTTTTTCTATGTTAATAGCAATGTTGAGTGGACTGGACTGTCAGGTGTGTTGAAAATCGGCTGTGCTGCCATACCCAAAGGATAGTGATCAATGATTCAACATACGGCTGCTATCCAGTAACAAGCACAGTACCCCAGGGGTCAGTACTGGGGCTCATATTTTTCAACATCTTCATTAACAACACGGATGATGACACAGATTGCATCCTCAGCAAATCTGCAGACAGCACAGAATTTAAAGAGGGTGGCTGACACAAATGAATGGCTGATCCAGAGGCACTTTGAGAAATTTGAGGACTGGACCAACAAAAAGCTCTTGAAGCTCATCAAGAAAACTGCAAAGTTGTGTGTCCGGGTGAGTAATCCCATGTGCTTGTGCACGCTGGGATGTTAACAGCCCTCTGGACAACTCCACAGGTGTGTAATGCTGAGTGTGTTTCCAGGAGACACCACTAACACAAGGCAGCAGCATGGCTCAGCACAAGTACGGTGTGTGAGGAGGAGCATGCCCTGCTCTGTTTAGCTATAAACAGAGGAATGTCAGTCACAATTGAGGGGGACAGGAACAAGAGCAGAAAACTTTCATTCA
Organism: Leptocoma aspasia; assembly: GCA_013399835.1. NCBI lineage: Eukaryota > Metazoa > Chordata > Aves > Passeriformes > Nectariniidae > Leptocoma > Leptocoma aspasia. The sequence continues at coordinate 747,505 of VXAX01007457.1, read as the reverse complement.
CACTGGCATATCCACGTGACTTGTGGATCAAGTTGTTTCTGTCCTCTGTATCAGTAATCTGGTGTCTCTGCAGGGACCACGGGCACACAGTACACGTGCACAGCATGGATGTGCATCCAAGGTCTCATGTAATACTCTTAGTCACAACAAAGCCATAGGAGTTCAAAATTAACAACCCAGTTACAACAGTGAGGACAGAAGCAGCAAACTGGCAAAGAGCAAAGGCAGAAAACCCTGTACACACTGCAAGGCTTAAATAAAGAGCCTTTCATAGCACAGAGGAAGCAGACAAGCACAGACACATGCACACACAGATTCCCTTCTGAGCAGGTTAGATTGAATGAGAGTAATCATTTTAAGTGCCCAAATTGCCTGACACCACATGGTGCTATCAAAAGCATTTCCATTTTTATCCAAATCAATGTCACCATTTTTCTGTAAAAATCAATGTGGAAAATAGAAGCAGGAGTGGAGGAAGATGCAGTTCCTGAGCCCAGTGGAAGCCATCACATGGCAGGATGACTGTAGGAAGTCAAGATGTTTGACTTTATCAGCTAAGGCATGTCCAGCAACCTCTGATGAAGGATACTAAACAGCTAGAGAGAAATTCTGGGTTTGCACATGGATTAGGAAAACTGGTGTTTCATTATTTTTGCAATTATAATCTCTCTTCCCCCAATCTCATACCTAAAAGCATAATGGTCAGTCTTCCGAACATCTTTCCTCCATATTCCCCTAACTTGTATTAGACAAAAATGCAAGTCTAAGTGAAAATCCATTGAGTATCTTGCTTATACTGCATATAAGCAACAGATAAACAGGAGTACACTTGGTGCCAGTGTGCAGAGTTGTTCTGAGAGCATGCTCTGAAATTCTAGGGAGGAAGTACCTTTCAGCCTGTACCCCTGCCTGTTGAAAGAAGAAAACTGACGCCCTCTCTGCAGACTCACAGTGTGATTTATGGAAACTCTGAAAATACAATAAGAAATTACCTTTCCAAAGATGTTGGTTGTGCACCTGGCCTTCTAACATAAGGAAAACACATAGGGTATCTTTTCGGAGTCTCTATGTTCTCCATCTTGATTTTCTTAGAAAATAAGTTTAACATTTCCCTTTTTGAAGAGGAAATGCATATCAACACATCTTTATTGGGGACTTTTCTTCTCATTTTCAGCAGGACCTCCTAGTAGGGTGAACACAGACTTGTCAAGAGCAGTTAGGAATATATAGACTTCTCCTAGAAGTCTCAGCCAATGCAGCTTGCATCCCCAGTCCACATCACACAGTCACTTTCCAGCTTCATGATAGCTTTAACTGAATGGGGGCCATTATAAATTCTTAAGAAACTCACTTTGACTTAATGAAAAGCCAGATTTCTCTTCCCTTCGGCAGTACATCTTCATGGCATTTTTTGACATGTTTCAAAGAAAAACTGACATTGAATATACAGCAAAATATCCAAATCATAAGAAATTTTCCTGTCACAACCCAATGATTCTTAATTAGAATACCCACACGATTTTGGGTTAAAATACCTGGGAGTACGTGCAAACAATACTCCACCATCATTGTCTTGCAGGTAGATCAGAATATCCTGCTGCAATTTAGCTAATGTCAAGCTTCTCAGATGAACAATTTAAATTCTCCAGATATCTTCTCCATTAGGGGATTGGTGTTGCAAATCTATGTAACTGAATAAGGTTATTCAAGGAGCACCACATTTTGATAACAAAATCCTTTGTGATGATTACCTAATAGCCAGCATTTGTTCAAACACTTTTAATAGACCCTTTTTATCACATGCAAAAAGAATTTCAGTGCTAGTTCAGTCTCCTGCTTCATTCTGTCATGAATCACTTCGTAGAGACATTTAGAAGTCAATAATCCACTGTAGCTTTGATGACAGGTGATTAATTTCTACATTTTAGAGACATAATAAGATTTAGCAATAAAAGGGCCTTGAAGTAACCTACCAAACAGCTTTAATCTCAGCCTTGGGACTGTTGCTAAATATGAATGCTTGTACACAAATGCAGATGATTTAAGTTAGGAGGTTTTATTGCAGACTTCTTGCCTTTCGTATTAATCTTGCTGTACAATCAGGCTATCTGTACAATCACTTTATACTGAATATTGTTTCTAATGCAGTACTTGAGGAAGGAAAGTACGATTATTTACCCACAAGGACTGTGTTCTACCTAAAAACTAGTTTTACATGCTTTCCATTATGTGGCTTACCAACACTCTTTGTGTGGCAAGGTTGGATGGGTAAAAAAAAAAAACAAAACAGACAGACAACTAGTCAGTACTGGCCTGCACAGCCACACAGAGACCTCAGGGCTCAATCCATCACTCAGTGAAACTGGTGGGAGTATTTTGTTAGCGTCAGTTGGCACATCACTGTAACAGACATACTTGAATAAAGGACCAAATTCCAAACTCTCCAGACATGTGCTGGTACTAAATACAGAATACCTATGTAGGTCCTGATCTGGCTTTTCTGAGCTCTCCAAAACACTGTCTGGATTCTCATCTTTCAAAAGTGGTTTTCTGCTGAAAACAGTATCTGAGAAAACTGAAAAATTGCTCTTTTAAACTCCCAGTCTCCTATGTTTTCCTTATACCTGTTCAGGAATGCTTCATTTTTCTACTCAAAATACTTCAGTCTGAAACCTTTGTCTATAAAACACTAAATCTCCGCTAAAATTCCTTCAGCCAGGAATCTCAAGATAAATTCACAAAATGGTCCTATGGGCTACTTCCCTTGAGGAGAAGAAAAGACATTGCAGTTGCAACTGCCTTAGAAAACCCATTTGCTAATGCCAAATTGAGAAGGTTTTCTTAAATCAAGTGGGGGCCTAAGGTGTCTAGCCTAAGTTACTATTTGTTAGTGATCATATGCTTTCCTGTGTAAATGTAGACTAACAAAAAACACACACAGCTCTGGTAGCTGGGGAGACAAAGCAAGTCAATGAACTCCTTTCTTCTTGCAGAGTCTAAATTTTGTAGTGATCAGTCCTTGGGTGAAAAGGTAATAGAAGAACTGAATTTCTTTCATCTGAGGGCAGCATTAAAATGCTGAAGAATATTAAATGTATTGTGCTGCTCCTGCTCTGTGTTTTGTGAAGGGTGAAGCATTAGCAGAGAAGGGATGGGTCCTACTTTTCTGTCTCTCAACACCTTTGGGGATGGATGAAATAGAAGCACAGAACTTCCACTCCTGAAGAAGTGACACCGTCAAATATCATCTAAGCAAGCCCTAAAAAATGGGAAAACAAAACCAAAACAAAACAAAAAAAAAAAAAAAAAAAAAAAAAAAAAAAAGGCGAAACAAAACACAAGTGACAGAATCAAAGGTAGCAGTAACACCTCCTTCCTGTCAGCAGACTTTGGGGAGGAGGAACAGAGGCTTTAGCAATAATGACAAATGGTGTTTTATCAAAGACAAATGGTGGCAATATTGCATTTCACTAGCATCTATTAAGAAGCCATTTGAATTTTAAACACATTTGAAGTAAAGGGGATTTCAATGTCAGGAGATGTGGATGAAGATGTTTAGGACAAGTGCTAGGTGTGGGGGTAATTGGAAGTTTGGGAGGCACGGGTGACAGTGATGGTGGCAGTGAGGATGACAGCAGGAATTCTATTTGAAAGTATAGGTGTTCATATTTGGCTAAGTATAAAGTGGAATCTGTGATAAATCTATCTCCTAGCCATATTCCAAACCTACATGAAGGCAAAACATGAGTGTATACATTTTTCTCCTTTCTTTTCCAGTGGACTTAGGTTTCTGCTGGAAGAAGCCCTAGGCAGCTTTGTTGGAAGTCATTGCAATATGGTCTGAGTAGACGATTCCATTCTAGATGATCAAGAACAAGGACACCTTAGTCTAAATATATCTCTCAACTTTCTTTACAAACTTCAGGAATATACCTTCTTTAAGTTGAAGATTTCAATTTTAATCCAGATTCATTAAGTGCTGAAATCTTACTCCTTTACTTCGTTCATTTTTCTTGTTAAGTAACAGTAATGAAAATGCAGTTTTGCTCATAAGATATATAGGAACCTGATGGTTAAGAAGTCTTGATTACCACAAAAGTTGTGCTAAAAAGAAAATAAACATTTTTCAGACCTATAAAGGAAATAATATTTGGAACAGCAAAAGTGGATAATGAGGGAAACAGATGGAAAACAAGCATATGCAAGTAGAATCTGAAAGCAAAGAAAACTCAATCCATGATTGAAGCCAGTGTTAAGACATGGTATAAAACTGGAAAAAAAATGAAAATCATTGATATCCAAACAAGATGAAATAAACAGAAGCCCTCTATGTATTTATGATGTGTAAAATCCTAACTGTTCTCACAAGTACAGAATATACTGATTAATTTCATTATTTCAGAATACAACTTTTGCACTTCAGACTTTCCAATATCTGTATCTCAGTAGGGGAAAGAGCTGCTTCTACATGTAAAGTAGCAAAATTGTGTGTGAGGACAAACACATATTGAGGAAATGAATCATAGCAAGAGACTGGACAGTTGGGGCAGATTAGATATATCAGACAGCAAATGGCAGAGTGAGGTACTGCAGTGGAGCTGCCTTTGCTGCAGAGCACAGGAAGAGTTATGACATTTATGCATTTTCATTTCTACAGGTGGGGACCTCAAATCATTCCATGGGTTAGGCTCCTGGTATCTCTAATATGGTCCTGCTGTGGCACACAGTTGATATACTTCTGACTTGTCAAAAAAATGCACAAGACACACTTAAATCTCTTCATGGCCCTAGCATGAGACATTAAGTTTGAGCTGCTTGTGAATCCAATAGTTATTTCAGGATGTTATGTCCCAAGCAAAACACTAAATTTTCACTTTCAAAACTTAATTTCTCCTTATAGACTATGATCTTTAATTCCTATGTATATTTCTTATTTAGATCTTCAATATGAAGTAGATTATTTGAACTACTGTGTAAAGGCATTTCTTGTCAATTACTCTGCTGAATCAAATGATTTATGATAAAAATTGCCCAAACATTATTTTTTTTTAGATCTAAGGGATTAAGTCCTTATTCAATTCAGGTAAAAGAAGATATAAAATGGCCTTTTTAACTGTTAAAAATTCAGTATATTCACCATTTTGGGATCTCTCTTTTTTCTCAAAGAAAATTACTAATCACAGAAAACAATCCACCAGCTTGGTGGTTAAATAATTTTTCAAGGAATTGAAATTCTAGTCTGCAGCTTAACCCACTGACCTTCTTTTACAGAGGAACATCCTACCTATTCTACCCACTGTCATTAGATGGGAGTCTCTTTCACAAAAGTTTTCCACAGTCAGTTCTGGAGTTTCAGTTTCTGGGTCAGAGTGGACACTTTAAAAAAAACGGCACTGGCTCAAGCCCTTTTTCAAAAACAAGCAGCCAGAGAATACATTTCAGCAAGCTCTGTAACTTTGTTAAATAGCTATGCCATTTAAAATAGTTATTTCCACTGCACGTGATCACTACTAGCTGTTCCTGCTTGTTGAGCTCAACACAACTGTTCTAGACTACGTCTGCTGCAGGCTGCTAGAACACCTCAGTACTTTTGGTTTGGGGACTATGATGTAAACATGTTTTGCTACAAACAACTGTTTCCTTTTTCTTTTACAGAAAACAATGGCAAAAAAAAATGTTTGCTCAATGCTTCCTCAGCCTGAGGATGTAAGCAACCTGTTAATTTATGTTCTAGTCATGACAGGCAACCCTGATTTGCCCATGTTCTCTCCAACATGACTGTAAATATCACTGTGTTTCTATGTTTATAGTCTAGTTATTTCTAATACAACACATCCCAAAATAATTCAAGACATATGTGAAAATAAAGGTTATTTAGATCTCCCCATTTCACCTTTCTAGTTTTATCTCTGCCCAGCAACATAAGATGAAAACACATTTCCTGCATTACAATCATACCAGGCCTTCATCTCTCTTAAGTTTCTAGGAAAAGCAAAATCAAAGATTTAGGAAAATTTCCAGTCCTCTATATTCATGGATGCAGTTTCTGCTTTGAGAATCCTACAAGTAAGTATACCTTTTATGCTGTGCTTCTTTCATGGCACTATGGATAGTAAAATCTCTCTGGATGGCCAGGCCCTGGGTGCTGCGAATGCAGCCACATCCGGCTGGCAACTGGTCACTAGTGGTGCTCCCCAAGGCTCAATACTGGGGCCTGTTTCATAACTTTATCCACTGTCTGGATGAGGGGACAGAGTGCGCCTTCAGTCAGTTTGACCGGAAGATCCAGGTTTGGTGAGAGTACTGATCTGTGGATAGAAGCCACAGTCCTCCATCAGGAAAAGCACACAAGGCGAGCTACATAGCAGAGTGGTATCGACTCCAAAACGCACTGCAAGTGTTTGATGGGAAGGACTGATCACAAGGTGTGTGCAGTCCTCCTCATCCTGCTGTGCTCAGCATCTCCAAACTAACTGCAGAGTCACCCTTGACTCTGTGAATCAGAAATAAGTGCAAATGAATGATGTGGCTGAACAGAAGCTAAAGCAACAAGATACCAACTCCAGAGTATGTTTTTTTGGATTGAATTCTTTAACATGGATGTTTACACATCCAACATACCAACTTGCATATAAAAGCAAATATTTCAAACAATTTCATACTTAATTTATTGCCATCTACCATCCCTTGATTTCTTTGCATAATATTTGCCAAGGGCTAAGTATCGGCTGAGTTGATTAAATGGCAAAGCTCTCACAGAATTCAGCATTCTTAGAATTTAATCCAAACTGTCTTCTTATCCATGCATTCTAGACTACTTCTTTTTATATTTCAACATATTTTCTTCAAGATTAATTTAATTTTATTTCCTGCTGATACTTGAACCACTATAACATTCTTTATCATCTGTATCATTCTGATTTTCACATGCCATCTCAGTTCAGTATTATCTGTGAAATCTATGCATTTCCATGCCTTTAGAAGCACCAGAAGTCAAAGGCAAAAAAAGACATTGTTATAATAATGTAGTATTGTAATCTATCATATCAGTAGTAAAAGGAACAGGTAGACTTGTTAAAAACTAGACTTCTAGAATAAAGTCCATTCTAGTCCACAGTGAAATAATTTTAATTTTCAGCTAGATGTGATAGCAGGCTGAGCCTGTCACTGGAACAAGCAGGTGAATAGATTTTTGGTAAACTGAGAAATTGCTGTATGAAGAAGTTTAATACATACATCTGCTGCTGAAGCAAATGGTGGTGGCTTCTCTGCAGGCCAAGTCTAGAAAAGCTAATGTTAGCAAGATGTGCAAGACTAAATAACAGGCATCAGGGTCACGCATCTTATTAAAATCAGTATTTTAAAAACTGCTTGCTTTAAACATTTACCTTGACATTGCAGATTATCTTTAATACCAAGCCAGCTCTTCTTCAGTTGACCTCTATTTGAAGCAGCTAAATCCCAGATATATGATTGATTTTTGGTCTTCTCTATTCAAAGAAAAATATGAAGCAAAAATAAAGCTTCAATATATTTAAAATTTATGCTTGCAGAGACAGACTCTGGTGAAATTCATCCAGCTTCATTTTGTGCTGAACAAGATGAGAAGATTGGACAAGATACATTTTGAGAGGACCTTTACCAACAGATAACCTAGATGGTTATAATTAAAAATTTAGACTTTTCAAATATTTAGTACAACATGTTTAGTACGATTCACAGTTTTATGGTTCTTTTTGTCTTGGTGGTGCTATTTAAACTGCTGATGTCCTCTGCAATACCCACCTTTGAGATAATGCCATCTTCTTTGTAATTGTTGTCAAAGCTGACATGAAAGGGAAACAAGATTCATGCAGAAATCTTTTGACTTAGTAATAAGAATTACACAAAGATATTTCAGTTTCACCTCATTAACTGTCCAGTGCTGTAACATTTTTCTGCATCCAGAATTTCGACACACTAGGAAGCTAAAAGAAAAGAACAAAAATTATATACCTCTCACAAAAGTGTGGTTGTCCAAAACCTGAAATTTCTCTAGATATCAGGTAGTGGTACAAAAAAATTCTTACTCAAAAGCTAAGCCACAACAAAAGAAAAATTGTTAGCCATGAGTCTCTTGTCTTCTCTTTCCAGTCAGTTCAAATGATTCAAGCAGAAAAACTGCCATGAGAGCAAAAGAAAAGTGAGCAACCTAAAAATTTCCACATAATATTTTAACAAAGTTTACTTTTTTGTCTTTTGGTTACTATTGAGCTCTTGATGCTTACTAATAAAACTTCAGTAATATCAGCACTAAAGTTTCGTTTTACCTGTCAGCAGATAAGTAATAGTTTAGTAATGCCTCAGGGTGATTGATGGCAAAGTAGCAAAAAAATAGCTAGTACTATAAACCCTATTTACAACATGCGAGAAGAACCTTGAAAAGATAATACAATGGATTACCTTTGTGTTATTTTCTATACTTGTTATAAAATTTGTCACGGGTTCTTTAATTGTCTCATTTTCCATTTTTTATGGTCTTTGTCATGACAATAAGTTTCCACATAACTCACTGTCTGCTAGATTGCTTCAAACTATGCAGCAGAAGTCTGAATGCATTGGAGATGCTATACTATGATCATCCAGCTCTTCAACCCTTGTTCACCTAGTTATAAAATTTGTGAATGAAGAATGATAGAAAATTTTATGCCCTCCAAATGAGCAGCCATTCCCTACCTGTTATTTTCACATTTTTATTCCTTCTCTTTCCCTGGGCTGTCAACTCAAAGACTAGCTAATTTCACCACAGAGGAGTCAGACATGTGCAGGCCCCTTTGCAGTGACAGTGAACCCCACGTTTTTCACTACGGCCTCCAGAACTCTGGGGTTTTCTCACAAAACCCATATTATCATAAAATAATACAATTCTTCATATTCTTTTGATGAAATCCAACACCCTTAAAAAAAGCTAATGGAAGGGGATCATGAAACAAGCTAGAAGCTCAGTAAGATCCATAAACCCCATTTCCCCCCCATGTATTATAATTTTTAAGTCTATTCCAAGTTGTTTTGGGGTATGATTCATGATTTTTTAAATGCCCATGGTTGGCAGTGTTTATTGAAAAGGGTTGATGGAAGATACTAAATATCTTATGTTCTAACAAAGACATTGATGGCTCCTAGTGCAGCCTGAGGAAAGCTTCCTTAGAGCCTATCTGGCAAAGCTTATGGAAAATGCTTTCTTTCCTCTCCAGCTGGCTAAATGACTCCATTTTATCCTAGAAAATTGTAGGCTGGCCTCAATTATTCACATTTCTCACATTTTCCCATCATGTTGCATTAAAGCAACATGATATTTGTGCATAAAGACTTCAAAACCTAAGTCCAAAAGGTGTGTAAACACATGTCATATATTGCTTACATTACACAGTTAACTGCAAACACATTTTATTTTTCTGCTTCTCCCTACATTATTGTTCAGATTTTGGTACATTAAAATACCAAGTAAAGCAAAAAGATGATGATAGTTTTCTTCTTTGGCACAACTGAACTTTCAAACTTTCTTAAACATAAGTAAAGCTTAATTTTTCAGAAGATTTTGGGCAGTTCCAGAATCATAAAACTGCGTCCACAGAAAGAAGAATGAGCAGAATTTCATGTTCTTCATTCAAATGTGAGGTCAGAAATCTTACACATAAGTCAGCCTGTGCAGAAATGGTGATGGGGCAATGTCATTGTTTTGGGAAGTGGAGCAGACACTGACCAAAAACATAGGCTGCACCAGCAGGACAAAATGCTTTACTGTCTGTGACCAGTGCAGTTATTAGCTCTTAAGAGAATTATAGTTTCAGAATTTACACTTGTGAGAAAAAACTGCAAATATAATACAGAAGCAGCATTTGTATCTCCAGCATGCAAGCTCTTTAATGCTCAGTGCACAAACACCAGCTTAAGTAGAAAATAATATTATTATTATTATTATTAATAATAATAATAATAATAATAATAATAATAATAATCTGTAGAAAAAGAACTCCTGACCCTTGCAGCATGTTTAAATGGGAATGCAAGGAACCAGTGTCATCCCTTCCTCTCCTGTGCTGGCTAATATGATAAGTATTTAGGTCAGTAATGAGAAAGGAGGTCGGATGCAGTTGGAGTGGATGGAAATTAGACATGTAACAGCAAGTCTGACATCTCATTGCCATTATTTCTATCAATGTAGAGCCACATTTTAAGGGACTTATAAAAGAGCAGAATGATATTTAAACAAAAGATCTTATGTTCTAAGTTACAATAAAAAGTGAGCTTTCAAAAAAAAAAAAGTGATCTTTCCATGACACTTTCAAAAGTGTCATGGATACTGAGGAAAGAGGTCTGAGAAAATGGGATACGTGTGTCATGAGTACAGGTACCACGGCTATCATCACCTTGTGCCCACTGTCCAACACCTGGAGAGGGGCCTGTGCTAAATGGAATGATCCAGCTGCACAGCCTGTGGCTCTGCCCAGCCCTGGAGTCCAGATCCTTCTGGTGACACAAAGCAGAAGAAGGTTAAGCAGCAGTTTCAAAGCAGGGAAGTCACCTACCTGGGAACATCTGCAGCTGGGTTCCTTTGGCTGAATAAAGCAGAAATGTCAAGATCTTAAATCACCTCTGCTAAAACATAATTCTGTGAAGGAATTTGTGGGGTGGAATGGCAAATGAAAGAAAACAAACAATATTTGTGGGCCAAGAGAAGATCAGGGAATTCTTTCAAAAGGAGGAAGGAAAATAAGCTCCTCAGCTTTTACCCTTACCCTACAACTCCCTAGCTTTGCACATTGAACTTGGATGCTACAAAGGAGACAGAAATCCTTAGTGTGACAAGCAGTAATTTACATAAATTTGATCTCCCAAGAGCTGACTTTGAGAAAATATTACCACATCTATTTCTCATCTATGTTCACTGTAGAAACTGCACCCAGTGTTCCCAGATAAAAAGTAGAAATCCAGGACCATAATAAAGGGAGCAGGAGGGTGGGGGGAAGAAAACAAAGGGTCTTAGATAATAGAGTATGCACTCATATATTTCATTCTTGAAAATTCAAAAGTACATTGGAAAAAATATCTACAAAGCCTTTGTTTTAATTTATATTTAGCACTTTTAGGTTTTATTTGGCAGTGTATATTTGGCAAAAGTTTATCAAGCCAGTTACTCAACAAGCAAATCCCTTATCTTGAGCACAGCCTCAACTTTTTACTTCATTGTTTTGTTCCCACCAAGAAGATGGGAGTTTTAGGTTGTTGTGCATTTCACATTGACCATACTGTAATAGGTCTGTTTAACAGAGGGGAAAAAAACACAAGGAGAATATATTTTAAATGATACAATGAAGCATTGTTCCCTTAGTGTCATTGAACAGGGCCAACTATACCATTCAGGGGTAAATACAGAGCTCTGACATTTAACTCTGATATTTCAGACCAATGTTTTCAAAGAGTCACATGCTCAGTAACTGCAGCACATTTGCAATTGTCTTTGAAGTTTTAATTTCAGTTCATGCTACTAAAGCACCATGAAAGTTTATTTTTAACTTGTTATATAAAATGTCTTTTTAAAAAAATAATTCAAGGAAACATCACCAAGTATGAAATATGTCAAACTGAAAGCTGCTAATTGTGTAATTTCAGTATAGTGGGTTTTTTTAAAGTTGGGGTTTTTTTGTTGATTTTTTATGCAAGAGAAAAAGTGCTTCTTGGTTTATAGCAGTTTTCAGATTTTATTTTTAAGTTGTTGTAAGGGAAGTAGGAATTTTGAGGGTATCTATAGTAAAATATAAATAAGACTAGAACAGATGATCACACTAAACCTAATTTCCTCAATAAATCCCTGAAAAAAAATTATAGTGAAACAATAAAGAGAAAGGATAATGTACTATTACTGAATTGCTAGCACATTCCAGTATTTCAGTATTTGGTTTAGAAAACCCATTTTACCTAACATCATATACACCTCAGACAAATGGATTTCACATGGGTTTGCTGTGGGATCAGGGTCTGAACAGAGCAAAGCCAGCTGCAGCCTGCTGTGACAAGAATTACTGTGTGTTTCTACCCAAACATGACCACATCTAACATTTCCATTGAACTTCTGTAAAGTATAGTCACCACTGCTGAAACTTCTCACACCCTCTGCCTCCCACTCATCCCTGCTTGGCATTGCTCTTCCCCTTCATCTCCAACCCCACCAAACAGTGTGTTTACAGTCAGTATTGAGAACTTTCTTTCAAATCCATGTTAGATCTCTAAAACTGCCCTCTGCTGGAACTCCTTTCCCTGTTGCCTCAGTTTCCTCACTGGCAAAGTTCACATTCAATCTTTGTTTACTCTTCAAACATCTTCAAATCAAGTCTTCCCTTGATCATCCAGTTTACTGTCCCAGTCCTCTTACTTCTTTTGTTGTCTTCCTGTTTGTTTATTTTTTTGGCTGGGTTTTGTTGTTTGTTTATTTGGGGGGAGTTGTGGGAGGTTTTTTTGTTTGTCTTTTGTTTCTTAACTTTTTTTTAGAGTCTGTCATTCAGCCTCTAACTTTGGGAGTGGAGAATAGTTGAGAAGGCATATGGGCCCCTGCTGCCCTAACTTGAAGAAAATCTCACACACAAATATACAAATTCAGTGATGAGGTTTGTGCAGTTAAGTACTAGCCCTTGCATCTGGCAAGTAAGTCTGGCCAGTAAAACTGATTTTCTTCTTTTCAACACCACTTTCTAAGTTTCTAGTCAGCAGGGCTAAGTCATCCTTGTTCTTTCTCTGCTGTTCCTTTTCAGATTCTCAGGACAGTACTTTAGTACATATGCCAAATATCATGCTTATCACTCTGGTGGAAGCTATAATTGAATTTTGTAGATTTTCTGTGTATCTTCTTAAAGACTTTTTTACATATTCAAACAACTGGGAATTTTTGCCCAGTGTTTCATCCTCTTGGTCTTTGATTATGGCAATGTTCCATGACAAAGGCAAGCCTTCCATTTTCCTAGACTGTTGTTTAGACCATATAATCTTTTTTTAGAAATCTTTCCCCTAACTACATTGTTTACCATCCAGGCCCTTCATGGTCTAGCCCCACACTATTTTTTTTCCTCTGTATTTCAGAGTGTCAGCTCCCAACACCAGCCAGCAAACAATGCCCATGCCCATAACTCATTTGTTGCATCCTCAAACACTTTCTTTCATGCCACCCTTCATGCCTGGGAGCTGTCCATAAACATCCACCTCCAAACCCATTTGCTGCAAGGTCTCTGAAAGGCCTGGCAGCAGTTAGGTTGGTAGTGCTGGCAACACCTCTCATCACACTGACTTACAGTTTCCTGCTACTCCCTCATCTGTATATATCAATCTGCTGGGGTTTTATAGTTTGAAATTCAAAACTTGATATATCCACCACCAATTTTTTGTTCTGATTTTTTACAGCACCTAGGACAACTGGGACATGGTTCATGGCAGTGGTTTATAGCAATTCAAATAATTGGGACAGAACACAGATTTTTCACATCTCTGAGAATAAGTTTAAGTTCTATTTCATACATTGACTATGAGATTATAAGCATCCTATTTTCAGGTTACAGAACACAGAGGCTAACATCTCCAGGCATGGAAAACAGACTAAAGCTTCTGGCTCTCAATCCAGCTTTGTATCTTGGTAAGCCATCCTACTTGTTAAATTTGTGGGACTGTTTCTGAAAGTTGTAAGGCGCTGATTGAGATGAACGAGTGTATCACTCACTGAGGGATGGTCTCAAAGGTCTCCAGCTCTGCAGGGTTACCAAGTAACATTGTGTGCTACGTCTATGATAAAAACTGTTGAGCAGCAGTACGGTGGCAAAACACATGCTACTGAAGTAAGATTTCTCTGAGGTAAGCTTTGTTCAAGAGAACCACCTAAAGCAGAATCATCATATTTATTTTACAGTGGGTTAGACCACATTCTGTCAATGGATATGAGCATTTGCAGGTCAAAATGAAAGTTAAAGTTTTGACCTTTTCTTTCTTTTCACCATTTTGAAACACAAAATCTCATGAAGAGGTGGGCAGCCTTTGGTATTACATGAGAGACAGAAGAGAGAGCAGCAACTAGAGTATACCCATTATTTCTAACAAGTTCATCAGCCTACTTCCTTGTTACAAAGAGATTCAACAAGATTAAAGTTAACTGCAATTTCCCAAACACTTTGATCCAAGCTGCAGCATTAACTTTCTGTTTTCCTCCTTTTTTCCTAAAAACTAAGAGCATTTTGCTATTTAACTACGTATATGAACAAAGTAATTGCATTATTGTCTTACTAACATGCAATTTACTCTGAAATTTGAGGATATGAAGGTTTAGCTTTACTTTTCATATTCTACGAATATGAAATAAAAATGGAACATTTGTGAGGACAGGCGTTTTCCATTTGAGTTTTGTATATAAGAAATACAATCACGTCAGGCAAGGAAATGGGTTAAAAAAGAACTCATAGCACAGTATTTTCATTCAGGAGTTTGTATCCCTTAGAAAGGTAGACCTAAATAATGTGAATCTGATGAAGAAGTTAATTATGAGGGAAAAGGGCCAAAAAGTTAGGAGGAGAAGAAGAAATATCATTGATTTGACAACAATGGCTGCCACAAACAGCTTGCAAATCATGGAACTATGTGGGCACGAATAGTTGACTCTAAATTATGGTGAGACTGGGTCTCTCTAAATCACTGGGGAGCAAAATTATTTCAGTAGACCTTTAATTTTCAGTTATTGAAAGTCAACATCATGGCAAATAGCTGCAATGTTTTACAGCAGACCATCATGAAAGTATTTTATTTTTCACTTCTCAAAAATGTATGAAAATTTCAAACACAGGTGAAAATCAATCATCTCACCAATCATACAGAAAGCAGCTCCCTTCCCAAGTGAGGTATGGATTCACAGAATAATGAAAGAGATGCTCAAAGCCATCTGCTCAGAATACCTTGCACCCATAGTGCCTTTATCCAAGGACTCCCAAGTGCTCTACCAGTCATAAAGATGTTTTACTTTAGCAAAGCCAGCAGCAGAACAATAAGGAAGGAATATTCATTAAAAAGAGCAACCCCTTTCATGCCTTACCTCCACCTTCCCACTTTTTCCCCCCCATCCCACTCCAGAGTCACTTTCTGAATAAAGAATTTCCTTCTTGGTTAGGTAACTGTGGGGTCTTCCACCAAAATGATCAATAGCAACTTGATAAATTTAGTACCACACGGCACAAAATTCCTTCTGCTTTTCACCTTCTCTCTCCAGATATACAGAATCCTACCTAGAACCATGTCTCTAGTCTCCAAAACAGCAATATATACTAGGCATGAAGGTGAGAATAAGGTTTTGTTTTTTCCCACAGCATAGAAAAATATCTCAGGTCTGTGAGCATTGGCTGTTTGGAGCCAAAATCTTTCCTGAGAACAGGGCCCTGTCTTTTGCGAAATTTCCCTTGTGTATCCAACCAGTGAAAAAGCTGAAGACAGCAATGCTGTCCACCTTCAAGATTCAGCTTTGACCCAGAGAGAGGAGATTTACTCTGCTAGTGAATAAAATGGGGCCAACACAAAAGCTCAAAAATTTTCCCATGATTTTTCAGATTGTCTGTTGCCATATACTCTGGCTTCTTCCAGACTCTGACTGGATTGGTCTCAAGGATAACACACAGGAATAGCATTTACAAGGAAGCACTTCCAGTATTATTTTGGCTGTGGCCACCCTTTCTTAGAGGCAGAGAAGAAAGAATATTCCAAATTACTTTAGTCTTTCGGGACATTTGGAATGCTACTAGCAATAAATGACAGAATTAGGAGCTGAATCTTGCATGTCTTAGTCATGTTAACCTGCCAAAATGTCCCTGGCTTGCTCTAGAACAACCTCTCCAGCCAAGATGAAAGTTAAGCCTTTGTATTTGCTTAGTCCTTGACCAGATTGGTTGGCCAGATTGGCATGACAATGCCAACAGAGTGTTTTGGAGAAATATACACTGTCCAGATTGGGAAAAAGTGACCTTCAGATATCTTTGATCAGCTTCAATGTGGAAACAATTCCTAGTTGCTATGAGATAGGACTCAGTTTTGACTTGTAACTAGAGCTATGCAAATGATTTTAGCTCAATAGGTTCAAGCTCCAATTTTTTATCTTTTTAACTCTCTCTTTTTTTAATCTTCTTGCATTTTTCTTTCTTTTTTTTTAATAGAAATAATTCTTATCCTAAAGGTTTGATGTAAAAATGAGACATAATAAAAATAGCAATTTTTTAAAACTTTTTTGCTTGTTGTTCCAGTTTCATTCACCAAATTAGAAAACAGTTTTTGCCTTTTCTTGGAGAATTTATTATTGTCCAAAATTATTCTGTTTGAATTTTGCATATTTCCAAAGATAATGTCCCCTTATTTTCCTGAATTCTACATTTTTTTCAGAAGAGAACATGTGTTGTATTATGAAAGATGATACAGCAAAAACAAAAGGTCTGCTGGTAATTCTCAGGCACTGTCAATGCCATGAGCATGATTTCTTTATGTTACTACTCTCAGTGACACCATCTTTACATTTTTATATTTATACACAACTCACAAATAATCAGATAATACAGACTACTTAGACAGCAAAATAGAGAAGAAAAAACTACATATCTGTTTTTCAGAAGAGCAAGACTGTGTGCAAAAACTCAAGAGAGGCTCAGAAATATGCAAAACATTTGCTATCTCAACACAGAATTTACCATCCTTCTTCAAAAGATATATTGGAACCTCAAGGCAGAAGAACAATCCATAATATATTTCCAGGATGGTAATGTACATTAAAGGGCACAGGATGATCTTTTGTCCTGTTTTAACTCCAAATCCAGACATTATAAAGATACGGATTTTGTGTTGTGTATTTTTGTTTGTTTGTTGATTGATTAATTTTTGGCATCTGGGGTTTTTTTCTAATGAAAGCAAAAAAAAGTGCACAAAATAAATTTTGTGAACAAAAAGAAGATAAACATTTGCTAGGATGTCCAAAAGCAAAATAACAGGCTAATGATGGCAAAACTTATTGCCATCTACCAATTTGCATTCTTCAAACTGAATCTTTACAGTGTTTTGATTCCCTCCCTACTTTATGCAAAAATATGAAGAAGGAATGGCCCTAACTAGATCACACTCTTTGAGACTTTAAAATCCCTCTATTGGATATAAGGACTCTTCAAAGAGGATAACCATAATGCAAAATGAGGTTATTCTGGATCCAGTTCAAGGGAAGGAGCCAAGCATGATTAGCACCATAAGGCTGCATCTACAGAACATCTTGTACAAACAGTATTAGAAATATTAAGTCAGGAGGACATAATGTGTACAAGAAAATACAAGCACAGTGATTTTAGGGAAGCTGACATTGATGGGAATTAAGTACTACAGAACATATTGATTCAAATTCCATAACAGTGTAACAGATATATGTAATAAAATTCCATAGGTGAAACCTACTTCCCCAGATATGGAAATGCCTACAAAAACAACAACAACAAAAACAAAGCCATGAGAGTAGAATTAATGATCAATAATGCTGAAAGGACAGAGGCTCTCAATCTCTTTCTTCACCTCTGTCTTTACCAGCACTGCTGGGCCCTTGTCCCTCAGAACAAAAATTCAGGTTAACGCAAACACAAATCCACCATCAGTGAAGGAAGAGTTGGTTTGTGAACTGTCACCGGAGCTTAACCCCAAAAACCAAA
Organism: Leptocoma aspasia; assembly: GCA_013399835.1. Lineage (NCBI taxonomy): Eukaryota > Metazoa > Chordata > Aves > Passeriformes > Nectariniidae > Leptocoma > Leptocoma aspasia. The sequence continues at coordinate 729,776 of VXAX01007457.1, read as the reverse complement.
AAGATGGAGACTCCCTGTTTACAAGGAAACACATGGAAAAGATGAGGCTTAATGGATACAAGTTACTCCTGAGGAGATTCTGATGGGATACAAGAGAAAAATTTTTTCACGATGTGAATAATCCATTGGAATAATTTCTCCAGGGAAGCAGTGGATTCTCCAACACTGGACACTTTTAAGTCAGCTGGACAGGGTGTGGGGTCAACATGTCTGTGGTTTTGCCAAGAAAGTTTGGACCGGATGATCCTTGAGGTTCCTCCCAGCCTGGTGTTCTCCAAATCTATTTTAAAAAATTTAAAAAGCAAAAACTCCAGAAAACATTAGGTAGGGTTTAACAGAAATATTGCCGTTTGCCAGAAGCCACAGTTGAAGAGCTTGCCATTTGTTTTAGTACACTGTGAAGTTCACTGTGTTTGAAGTCAAAGAACATTGCAAAATCTATCTAGTAGGAAACTGATCTTTTAACTAAAATTAATTTTAAATACTTGAGAATTAGAAACAATTCCATATTACTGGCAATGAAAACAACAATGTGGAGTTACTGACAAAAAGCAAAACTTCAAGGGAAGTCAAAGTATTATGTGCTGCATGCCAATTACAGAAGAAGCTTGGTGTGACTTAAATATATAAAAAATAACAATCAGTGACCTGTTGATAGAGCTGACTTCCCTGGAATTGGTGGTTGAACACACCCCTCAAAAGCAAGTGAGTAGGAACGAACTTCTGCATCAGCATGAGACACCTACACCAACATGTCTTTTGGGAAGGATACTCCTCACCTAGCTTCAGAAATTGGGCATGTTGTCTCAACCAGTCATCAGTGTACGGAGAGAAAAAGCTCCAGAGAAAAATTCCTCTCCTTCTCAAGCACCCACAATATATGGACAGACATTCCTCCAGGAAGTTCTCTCCAAGGACTGTGGAGGGAGTCAACACGACCTGCTTAGGCTGGGCAAGTCAGCTGGGACAGTCTCAGACTCTGCCAACTCTGCTTTATAGCATATATGCCCTTTCCTCTCTGCCTCCTGGCTAGCAAGTTTACCCACACAGAGCTTGCAGCCACGCTCACCTTTCTTGCCTTCTACCAGTTCTGGCCTCTACCAGTAACTGCTGTAACACGTGCAAATGACAATCTTTACACACTTTGATGTGTCTTGCTCCACTTTGTACAAAATTACACTATGTCAACATTTGTATTTCAGTAATGCAAACCTATTAAAAATTAACATTGTTCTATCTATTGAATGAAGATATTTCTTACATTAAGTGTTTAAATATAGCCAGTGAAATTATGTTCAGCATTTATACTAAGATGTTTTTAAAGCTTCAAACACAAATAATCATAATAAAAAATGTTCTTGTTTAATTTACAAAATAAGTACATTTGATTTTAATTATCTGGATAATGACCAAGCAAGTACATTAAGCACATCTCTTCCAAGATGTAATGAAAGGAGCAGAGGAGCAAACAATATCCCTGAGAATAGACCAACACATCCTGACTCTAAAGATGATTCCAGTAATGAAAATCTGTCTGCTGCAAATGACTCATCTTCTGAGGACTGCACTGAAGATGTTGAAAATCAGAGTGATGCATGTGAAAATAAAGTTATCAATATGAAGATGACGAATAGCAGTGTACCACTCAAGAGCTATTTGATAATACTGAAATTGAGGAAACAGCTAGCAGTACAGAAACAGATGAAAGCAGAGGAAATGTCAGTGATTATAGTGAACCAGTAACTATTTCTTTAAATGCAAGAGGAAGAGATAGATGACAGTGAGAAAATACACTAGACAATGATGTTACTGACTGAGTAATGAACTGGAAGGACTAAAAATGTTAAATTAGAAATAAATAAATAAATAAAAACCCAACAAAAAACTTTGTTGATGAACAAAAACTGTTAGCACACTGCATTCAGGTCTACACAGCAAGGTAGTGACATTATCACTATACCCAGATCCTGAGAGGGTCTGAAAAGAATGAGTCAACGGGAAGTGTAGGTGCTTAGGCTCTCTTGGGATTTGACTCTTCATTTTCACTGAAATCAAGACTCATATTGACTATACAAGGAAATAATTTTCTTCTTATCTTAATTTTCACATTAGCTGATGGTACTAGCAGCAGTACTGATGAAAATGTACCTCATGTAACACCACCACAGGAAACTAACGACCATAATGGATCCCCTTCTGCTGCCGAAGTACAAAGATGCTAGAATATACATCTGTTTAAAAATAAAACCAAACAACAAACAAACAAAAGCCAAAAGCAGATTTCTTTAATACAAACAAGTATTTTTATTACCAGTGTCTTCCTGCTCTATACATTTACTTGTGGTCCTTCCTTTTCCCTCTTTAAATACATTCTCCATAAATAACCTTTAAAAATATTAATCTGTTTCTATCCCTCATTTTCATACCTCCATAGAGATTTCCAAAGAATTTCTCTTTCTACTATCTCTGTCTGATTGTCATTGTGTGATGGCTGATTAATCTCTTTCTTTCTTTTCATCTAAAGATAATCAGTAGTTAATTGGTATAAAATATCAATTCCTGAAGCAGTTAATGCTTCGTCAGAGCTATTTTTAGAAGTTTTTAACTTGACCATAGATGATCACCTTCATCTGATTTTTACCTAGAATCATTATTTACAATATTCTGTTAGAGAATTTTAAGAAGAAAAATAACACAAAATATTTACTGAACTTTTAACTAAATGTGTCCTTCACAATTTCATAGCAAGTGTTGTTTTTTCTTCTAGGCTTAATCATAGTTGAAGTGTTGGGGCTTATTTTATTTTTTAGACAACAGAACGAAAAACAATCATGAAAGGAAGTGTTCTTTTACACAACACACAACTAAATTGTGTAACTCAGATGTTGCAGAAGCCACATCAAAACAAAGCCACATTAAAATGCAATTTGTTTTAAAGCAATTACATTAAAAATGGGGGAAAAAAGTGTTCTAGAACTTTTGAACATTAATGTTGAAGACAAAATCAGCAACTGAAGACCCAACATAGGACTTTGCGCTAATGGTATCTAATGACATGTATTCAAAGTGTGTAAATACCAAAGAGAATTTGTACTTGTAAAGCAAGACTTTTATCTCTAGATGGAAAAAAGTAAGTTGGCTTCTTTTTTTTTTTTTGAGAGGAAAGAGAAGAGCTTTAGACTTTCACATGTTTTAGATATGAAAGCCAAGGTTTTGACTCAGCATAAGTAATGAACTAACAGTTAAAAGGGTCAAGAAAGGCCAGAAAGTTGAAGTTGTAATTGAGGATGTGTCTAACGGTGACTGAAGCAGCAAGGACAACTAGGGGTTGTCCTTGAGTGAACTTAGAAGCCAAACCTATGGAGACAATCAAAAAAAGTAGAAATGTACAGAAGTTACTGTTGTAGGTGTAAACAATGTAATTGGACATAAATAAGAGACAGCGTGAGTAGAGGAAAGAAGAGTCACAGCAACCATAAATGTGGCATTCAACACATGGGTTTTTATGGGGAGAAGAGAGATAACTGTTTGCTGAGAGATGTGTACAGGTAGTTGATTTCAGAAAATGTTTCCTCTCCCCTAGCATGAGGAGATTAGAAAATAAAACAAATGGATAGTAGAAACCACATGGAGATTTCAAGAAGATGCTGAGAATCTATGGATGATGACAAATCCATGAGGCCAAGACCAAAGACCTTATAAACTGGGAATTTGAGGACATCATGAAACAAGACAGAGAAGAGATAAGAAATGTCACCAGAAGAAAATGAGGAAAACTAAAATGAAAAGAGAGCCTGGCATTCACCACTTTTGGGTTTTTTTTGGTAGGCTACTGTAGAAATAGTTAGATGTGGCACCAAAAGTTCAAGGAGGAAATATCAAGCCTATGATTAACAAAACTGATTGCTTTGATACATTTCCCCTTCCCAAATAATGAAAATATTTATAAGGTACTGCCAGCTTCTTTACACTGTTGTCAAAAGTTCTGATGGAGAAAACAAGTATGAATTTTTCCCTTTTCCTTAAAAAATCAAGAAGCAAAAAGAGCCAGGATGAAACTCGCAATTAATTTTTCAAAATCACATGAGAATGCAAAAATAATAGATTGTCTGTTTATGGACAAGTCAAAAAATTAGAGGAAAAAAAAGGATAGAGACTTGCACATTCATGTATAGCAAAAACACTGATGTGAATTGATGCTACCTGGTTACTGTGTGGGCAAGCATATTGTATTTCAGAGTATTATCTGTATCATAATTCAGGTCAAAGAACACATTTTAGATATCTCTTATGATTCTTGGGCAAACTTAGATGAATAAAGAATGAGCTGAGTAGTTTTTGATACTACAGATGTGTAAAAATCAAAGGAAAAAAGCTTCCATTCACTCCTTTGAGCTTTCAGAATGCCTTTAGGTCTTTCCATTAGAAGACAGAAGTCCCTTAGAAAGATCAGAAAACAATATTCCATTGGGAGCAATTTGATATGTGTAATACAGCTGGCCTTTAAAAAAAAACCCAAACTTTACTGATGAACAAATTTAATGCAAAAATGCTTAAGATAAAAAAAGCATTTTAGATCTCTTAGCTTTGCAAAGTCAAGCATACAAGTATGTTTTATTTGAAATAATGCAAATTATCTTACATTATCTTACCATCTTGGCTATGTAACCAAGCACTCCAAGGTCTTGTCTGACTATTATAGACATAGAAATAGAACAGAAAAATTGCCAATGCTACCCCACAGTTTTACAGAATGCAAGCAAATGAAAAATATTCATGTTACTGTTGAACACTGCTTTTTAAACTAAGTCCTCTTTAATATACAGAGGACTCATGCAAAGATTGCAAATCAATCCACACTTAGTATGTGTTTAAACATAACTAATATGTGTATCAGGGAAGAGATATCAGTTCAGTAGTGCTGAGGCAGCTACCTGGTTTTGGGAACACAGGATTAGAAGGGACCAGGCAGGTCCTAGTCCCAGGTGCTGGTGGCTGTGAGCAGCAGACACTGGGTTCAAGGAGATCTGCTGAACATCCACTCCAAAACCCCAAGGGAGCACAGGGTAGGTCTTTTCCCCATGTCATAAACTGTAAAGCTAACATGCAATGCAAGCTATAATGTGTCCAAGACAGAGGGTGAAATTCCCCAGAGTTCTGGGCCTCTCCAAAAAACAAGAGACATGGCCAATTTAACTGACTACGTGTTCGTAGATACTTGGCTGCAAAACTTGTGCAGAGAAGTAAAAAATAACCCATCTCTCCCTGGAATGTTGTTCCTGGGGGAAAAAAAATCAATTGTTTTTCTTAAATCCAGCAGTAGATTTGGCCCTAAATATTTTAAAGATGCAGAGTCCAAGTGCAGAAGATATTTTAAATACCTTATAAGAACAAGCAGACTCTGCTCTACAGCTGCGATAGAGTTTTTAGATTGCATTAAAATTTTAATGTTTAAAATTTAAAAATACCCTTCCTGTAGTAAAACACTGTTGTTGCTTAGCACCTGCTTTGCAGGTGTGAAAGATGACTCTCCCTCTGTCATATTGTTTTATTCAGACACACACACACACACACACACACATATGTAGATGCAAACACAGGGTAGCTAATTGTACTCATCAAACACAAGACTGCAAACGACTTTGACCATAATTGTTCAGCACTACATTACTGGTGGGAGATAAGGAGAACTGCTGTAACTGAATTTAAATGGATTTAACACCTGACTTTTGAACACCAATGAAAGACTGAGCAGCCCTCTGAATACCAATGAGGCACCATTTACCATGAGGGGTCGCCTTCCTCTTCCCCCATTCTCAGAGATAAAGCTGTGCTTTGTCTCCTCTCATAGCCTAAGACCAGTTGTTGGGAAAACTGGTAACCTTAGCATTCCCAGCTCCAGTAGTGAGTGTTGGAAGGGAACCAGAGCGATGATGAGTGCTATTCTGGGTTGGGTGCCTGTACAGAGCAGTTATAAACATCTCGCTCTTCCCCCTATTTTTTCTTTCCTTTTATTTTCCTTTTTTTCCCTTTCTTTCATTTTCTTTCTCTCTCTCTCTCTCCCCCAGTACCCACTGGAAGTTTGGCATCAAATGCCTGAGACGCCAAGTCTGAAAACCTTAGCGCTGCTCCCTATTTAACTGCTGCTGTCAAGACCACTGAAGTAGAATAGGAAGGGAAACAGGAATTTCCCCTTCGAAGCCTTGCTTTAGTGATCCTGCCACGACAGAACTTCAAAGAGAAACTGTTCCTTCCCCTCCCAGGCCAGCTTCCACCCTCAGCAACTCTACAGAGCAGCTGGGCTCATTAAAGCTCTAACAGCACAGGAAACGGCACAAAGAATGAAATGAAGTTAAGTACTTAATTTATTTATTTTGATGTATGAATTAAACAACATTGCCATAAATCTCATAGCAAATCCTGGCCACATCAGAAAAAGAAGGCAGCAAACATTTCCGAGGGAAAATTGAAAGTCCCTTTAGTTCCCCAGATAAGAGTTTTTATTTGTCAGACTCCATCCCAAAATCTGCTTTACAACAGGCTGATTTAGATCAAGGCAAAACTACAAAGAGGAAAATCCCTATGGAGAAGAGCCCAGATCCTTTTTAAAACAACTGGGTTCCAAAGCCAGACAATAGGCTAACAGAAGGATGCTACCTCTTTAAATAGGAGTTTTAACTCATCCCTTTCTAATTATTCATGTAAATTAAATTCTACAAGTGAAGAAAAATTCATAAAAGTCGTACTTATTCATCTCAGAGGGAGATCTGGCATATGAATAGTGCCCATAACCTCAGAAGGTGAAATGTAGAAAATATCACAGGCAACTCCCACCTCAAGTTAACTGAACCAAAAAAAGGGAGAATCTTGATGTGAAGGAGACTTGAAGGAGATCCTCCCTAATCGCTTCTTAATAGACTCACAGTCCTGACACAGGAAACAAATCAGGAATTCTGAGGACATGTAATTGTTAATCACTAGCATTCACTATCAAATTCAGTCAGAACTTAGAAGCACAGACAATGAACATTATCACACTGAAAAATAAGACTTATTGCTAAGGGTATTCACAGACTTCTATAGTGTACTAAAGCAAAAGCTCCAGCCATGACAATGCCATTGTACTTCCATAGTTATTTATTTGCCTCCAGTGAAGAGAGGGTGGAAAAATCATTATCAGTTGTAATCAATATATTTCATAAGCAATTTTTTCTGTAGGATTTAGCAATACTAGATTTATAGTTCTAACCTGTTCAAAATACTTATTAGACTTTCAAAAGATTAAACAGACTGAGTTTCCTTGGGAAACAAAAAAAAAGACCAGGAGAAAGAAATTGAATTAATAGCTCTTACCACACCACCACAGTTTGTATTAATGAACATTCTGTCAGAATGACATTGCAACTTGGAAAACTGAAATTCAATTTTTTTTAATATTTCATCTCACAGAAAAAGAACAGTGGGGTTTGCAAACAGGGTTTTAGTAATCAGTTAGAGTGTCTGTGGAATAAGCCACGTAATTTGACACAAAAATGGTTAAAAGTACGAGGGGAAACTATATTAAGGATAATTAGGCACGTGTTTATTCAGTGCCAAACCGACAGACCCATACATGCCTCCTTTTCATTAAATCTTCCTGTCCAGAGGCATGAAAGAATCCCACACTGGCGTTTTCTCTGCCCAGAAAAGCTACACTAGCAGAAGTGGTGTAACCCCTGGTGAGGTTTCCAGATCATGTATGGTTTGTTGTTTAATTCCACTAAGCCTTTCCAGTATAAATAGAGCTTACCCTGACAAAAGAGTACTTTACTTGCTAAAACTTCCTAAGCCAGGTCTTCAAACAGGAACTCTATTAGTGAATGCAGGGTTTTTTCCTTTGGTGTTGTCACTGCCTCTACTCTTCACCTTCTGTCAAAATTGAAATGACTGGGAAAAGTAAAATTCCATTCTGGACAGCAGAAAATACAAGCCAAAATTGCTAGTATAGCCCTCACCCTGGTGTGAATACAATCAGAATATATATCCATGCATGCATGTATACCAGCAGAGGTTCACTCTTACAGAATGAAAGGAGATTACTCTTGTACAGAACTTTCATATCTATACCTGTATCTGTCCATCTAACTATGCCATACACATATACATGTAAAGCACACATTTACCTTACCTGGATACGTAACTGTATCTATAGCTAAACTGCATCGGTGTATTAACACAAAATGCAGATTACCCCTCCACCAGGTAACAGAACAAGACAGATTCAGAGTGCAAGCCGAGCCTAACACTCTACCAGAATTACAACGTTAGTCAGAGATGAAAGTTCCCGTGAACATCTTTCCCTTTAATTGGGCCAGTTACTGGTTCCCCTTCAGTGACTTTCCTGACAGGAGCCCCTATCCCCAGAAGGTTTGCTGCTTGCAATTGCCTGTTTCAGCCTCTCCTTGCATATAATTGCCAGCTCTCTTGTGTTGCAGATCGAACGACTGATTGCCAGGTGTGAAGGGTGGGAGGGATTTTTCCCGTACCAACAAACTTCTCTGTGTATTTTGGTTTTGGTTTTTTGGGGGTTTTTGTTTGTTTGTTTGTTTGTTTGTTTGTTTGTTTGTTTGTTTTTAATAATCTAGTGGTCTGATTTTTTTTTGATATTTAAACAAGCATTCCTGCAACCCTAGGTAGCTCTGCTGTGTGAGGAGGCTGGAAGGGTCTAAAGAGCTTTGCATCCCAGTAAGACACTGGCAGGTGAATATATGTGTGTGTGTGTGTGTGTGTGTGTGCGTGTGTGTGTATCAGGACAAGGAACGTGTTTCTGCACCTTGGCTGGTTCATGTCTCACAGTGTCTGCTGCCCCTGCAGAGTCCCTTGTGATGGATCAGAAGTATGGCTGTTACTGGATACCACATTGGAACGTTTTATTCCCGAGTGAGATCCAGCTTTGCCAGCAACATTAGCTGGTTTTACTCCAGGGAGATTAACAGCTGTTAAACACAGCTAGAGCATCCTCATTTAGCCAAGAACAAAGTCTCATACCAGGTACAGGCTCAGGGCTGGCTCTGCCCACAAAAAATACAACTTCATAACACATTTCTTTTAGAATTTCAGGGGATACTGAAGGTTTTTCTGTGACACTGCTATTCTGAACTCATTTCTGGAAGGTTTTGTTTAGCACTTCTGTTCCACAGAGCTGTGAAGTATAACTCTATACAAAGACAGGTAGCTCATGCAGGTGGATAACCCACCCTCTGGAGTCTGGGTGCTTGCTATTCTTGGAGTCTTGCAGAAACTTGTACAAAATCCTCTAAAGATTGCTAGTGAAATGCTGAAATTCCCCTCCCTATGATTGATAGATTTAATAGGCTCTCCAAAACTCATTCAGAACTGGCTAAACCTATCCAACAGTAACAACATTAATGTGACATACTTTCCCAGCACAGAGATAAGCAACGTTTCTGAGAGGTCAACAAGGTAGAAAAAATTTTCTAACAGTAAAATACTAAATGTTGCAACAGCCACAAAACTTCACAATTTTTTTTTCCAGCCATACCCTATAACTTAGGTTTCTATTGTAGGGATTTATTCCAGTATAGTTAGACGAGAGATCAAAACTGGCCTTACAGCTCAAAGCTAGTTACGAACTTAACTACGACGACTCGTGTGCTTCCATAATTAGCCCATCAAGCAGGGAATGTACTTGTCAGCCTGTGAATGCATATACAATTATTCAGCAATGTTTAAAGGAGCAAAGGAATAAACATGATCAAAGAGCATCCAAGAATTAGGGATATATCATTTTAATCTCTGAAAATTGCACTGCACATCAAATGCATGACAAATAGAATAAATAACAGAAAAATATGATTTATGAAGTTTGAATACCACCTAGGGGTTATGGTGACATCATGCAACAAAAAAAAGAAACTGAATTTAAGATTAAATTTCACCTCCAAAATTCACAAACTTTTATTTTCTATACATTGAAATGGATCTCAAAACAATGTCTTTCACACCCCTCTGGCTGCTTTGAATATTTTCATTAACTGTTCATATCCCTCACCAAGGGTTTCCAAGCTGTTGAAGGAAGCAATAACATATTTTGGTAAACACAATTATTTGGTTGCCTCCTCACTCTTTGATACATATTTTTAGTTGATGACAGAACTATAGTTACTCTTCCTTATCGCTGAAACGTAGCTACATTTAGCAGAATTCCTTCAAGACTTTTTAGGTACGTGTAAAACACGGTAAATATATGAGTGATTTCTATTCTGTTTGATCATACAGGGTAAGCAGTTCTCAAACCTCACAACACTCATCTGCTCCAAGAGCTCATACCTCTGCACAGGTGAGATAAGCTGGCGCAGTCTCTGTGGGTCCCTTTCCTTGCAGCTACACTGGTTCCTGGCTCGTGCCACATGGTATCAGCCTCTAGCATCTGCACAGATATGAAAGACTCACACAACAAAATTCTCCTTACTATCAGGTGTTTGGATCTTGAGCTGTTCGATTGAATTACATCAGTCTTGGTGTACTTACACCAGTTGGATACCAAGGCATTTGGGCATTTTTTTTGAGCCACAGAAACGTAGAAAGAACAAAGAGGGCAATCCTCAATGCAGCCCGGTTCAAAAACAAAAACACTGGCACACTCTTTATGTTTGCTGTTATGCATGTCAAAGCAAAACAACCAGCAGGCAAAAAGCATGTCTAGACTCTGCCTCAGTTTTCCATTTCATGCTGATTAAGATGTGGCTGTCACTTGTCCCTCCTACTCTTGCTTTATGCAGGATGAACCAGCTCTAGACCTGTACTATATATCTTCAGGTAGGAGATGGGGGAAGAGACCCATGCAGCCAGAAAGAACAGTCTAGATGAAACAAGAGGATAGGACAGTGCAGCTTCTGTACAGTGCCATCAACAGAGTTTTACACATAATGCTATTTATGGACCCAATATCCTGCCCTTGTGAAGCTTCTGTGCAGCAAGACCGCACATAAATATTCACATAAATAAAAGTCTACAATTAAAGAAGAAAGATGCTGACATACCATTGTGTAATGGATGTCTGCTCCTCCTAACCAATATAGCCCTGATACAGGACCCCAATTTACCCAGAGTCTTTCAGCTGAAACTTCATAAGCCCTTCACTTTTGCCAAAAAAAAAAAAAAAAAAAAGTACTCCAAACACAGACTCTCTGGGTTTTTTGAAATAAAACCACTGAAAATGACAGAGAATAGAAATGAAAGAGTTAGAGCTAATAGTTAAACCACTATCCTCCTTGCCCACTGGCAAAATGTGTTATTTTCTTCAGGCTGGTACTTTGGCCAACAGCATTTCTATCGCAGCAAGTTCTATGCGTCTTCCCAGGTGCTTGGGAGAAGCTGGGAGAGTTTCCCCACTTCACTGCTCTGGCTGCTTGTCAGCTTCCTGCTTTCCATGGGCAGTCACCACCCAAGCACCCCACAGGTTCCATTCCTGTGATGCCTCTCACTCCCTCTCTGCCAACAGCAACACCTGAGAAAATTCTCCCAGAACTTGCTCCCACGGATGAGCCATGGTGTCCCTGTTCTTTAAACTGTATCCCGCAAATCCCATGCATCCACCAAAATAAAGCAAAGAAATGCCTTCTTTTAGGCTGCCTTTCTTGGCTACCTCTTTAAAAGGAAGATGACACACATTGATGAACAACTAGCCAGAAAACACATCAACCAGGTGCCATCTATCACAGGTCTCCCTATCCTCAAGTAACTGACAATTCAGCTTTATTCCCTCTCCTGCCCTGTAGCTCACCATGTGTCTCAAAGCTCTCTGAAAACAGATATTGATCCAAAATGCTGCTAGGATAGAGCCTTTTGAGCAGCTCTGTGCCATCATTTTTCCTGAGGATCTGAAAATACAGAAAGGCTGGGTCAGCTCAGACTGAGCCTGGACTTAACCTGGGCAGGTGCAGGAGTGGCAGTGTCTGCCCCAGCTGAATACACCCAGGACAGTTTCTCTGAAGGCTTACTGGCATGAAACATTTGCTCTCTGGAAAGGTGTATTTTTTATTGCTCAGCCACTCTCAACTAGATTAAGGTTTTTTTATTACCTTCATCAGCTTAGTATCTGTCACTTTCAATTTTACTGACTCATATTTAAGAATAATGTTAATTATTTTAATGTGTTTGCTGTAAATCTAGCCTATGCTAAGAGCTATAATACAAATCATTTGCAACCTGAATCTTGAATTATAATTAAAAACAAATGCTTTGTATTGTTTGTATTTCCATAGTGTTCACAAACCACTGAGGGCTGGGATGTGACTGCAGAAGAATTACATTAAACACATAAGAAGACTGGCTTCCTGTCTCTAATTAAAACAAAACAAAAAAAATTAACAAATGGATTGAAACTATGACAGGTCCTGAATTGTTGTTTCAGACATCTCTTCTATCAGACATGCAACATTAAACAAGGAAAAGGAAAAACCATCAACATAAAATAGTTAATATAGATGACTTTCCTAGTGGTTTGGGGTTTTTTTTCCAAATAAATATATATAATATAAAAGTAACAAGTCTTAGCATCTACTCACTTTTGGGGTGCTCGGGCACAGGCAGCAGACATTTCATAAACATTTCAGAAAATGAAAAGCTCTTGAATTTAGGAAAAAAATAATTCAATTCTCTTCAGATTTTCCAGAAGTAGTTAATCTGGGCTTACATTTTTCACCTTCAAAGTTTCAAATATAAAATATTACTCCCTGGGTTAAAAAGAGATAAAGTGACTAAAATCTGCCTTCTAAAGAAAAAGATATTGCAGCCAATTTGTAGAGAGATTAATAGTGTGTGCAGTTACACCAGATTCTCAGAATAAGGCAAACTAAGAACTAAACATATATCATTTATTTACAATCCGGAAAGTACAAGCTTAAAAATACCAAGTTAGAATGAGACACCAGTGACATCAAGCCACAAAATGGCTATAAGACAAAATATTTCCATGGTGTTTTAGGGGCTGGGTTGAAAAAGGAACAGTTGGAAACACAGTCTATAAAATGTTAAGCCAGCAAGAAAGAGTAGTCAAGAATAAACAGGATTTTGCCATCTGCTGAGGAATTAAATACAAGGCATAGGTAGCACAGAAGTCCTGCTTTCCCTACTTGTGTCACTCAGCTGAGAACCTTACAGCTCTGCCTTGGTCCAGAACTCTGGTGTTTGCTGTTATCACTTTTTTCACAAATGTTGATTTAAGACTCATTTTCAGTGATGCACAGAGAATCACAACTGGACCCTTCTCTTCCACATCTGTTTGTAATGTGATGGTCTCTATCCCTTAGGCTACAGAGAAGTGACCTGACTTACTGTCTTGCAGTAAGTTTATGTGATAAAAGAAATCAAAACAATGACCCTGATCCTCAACATTTGTACCAGGAAAATAGAAAGTAAGTAGCACTTTGATATGTAGAGCAATAAAGTAGTGTTTTTCTATTTGTCACATTTACCAAGGGACATATTTTTGTGTTGGACATGTGTCTGTACCGCTGTATTTTTGTTCCCAAGCCTGTGTGATCTGTTGAGTTGGGAACCATATAACAGGAAATTTTGGGTTTTGCTGTTCCTATAAAAGTTTTTAAAATGTTCCTCTATACAGAGACAGTCATGTGTGTGACACCACGTACAGATGTGCATCTCAAGAAGCTCTAATCTCTATACTTTTATTGTCTGAGAAAGACCTTATCCACTAATTACTCATAAACACATAACTTTTGGCAAAAAGTTGCTTGAAAATATTTTAATCTTCTTTTGAAACAAGTGCATAGCTTAATTTTCTATCCTTTCTATCCTACTGCACATACAGCCCTAAATCTGGGAGACAATTCCTCCCTCACTTTTATATATCTTGGAGAAAGAAATATCAAGAAAATGCCTGTGAAAGTGTCCCTGAACAGTGAGGTTCTGGGAGTAACTCACTTGATCCAGAATTTCAGACAGTGGGACCTCAGAGGCAAGCTCACTGCCTGAAGAGTGAAGGGAAAGAATAGGCAGGATATCCTGTTGAAATAATTTTGTGGGTTTGGTGCCAGATTTATTATATTGGTGTGTTCCAAAGTGTTTTTCCATGCCAGGTTGGTAACAATGCCTGTGTTCACTTTCACAAATATAGAAGTTTAACGTGGGTAGTCAATAGAGGTTACTGCTGGGAAATCCTAGTTGAACTGGCTATTGACATCAAATACTTTCTTGTCATCCTGATAAAGATGGGGGACACCTGAGGTGCAAGCCTGACTCTCCCCAAATGCAGGCTGACTAGCACATTACCTTGCCCTGTACAGCCCTACCACACAAGAGAACTGTTCTTGACAAGGTATCCCTAGCAAGTTTGCTGTTCCTTGTGGCTAAAAACCGCAGTGACCTCACCAAATCTGCTGTCTTGTCTAACCAATCTCACATTGCAGAACAGTCAAGGTCAGTCACGGTGTCCTCGATGAAGCCTTAGAAGAGAAGAAGCAATAACCTCTCTTGCCTCATTCCCTGTTCCTCTATTCCCTTTTCTGTTTTCACTCCTCATGAGTACTGGGGTATACATGATTTGTTACTTCCACTGTACAGCCGAGTCTCCTTTTGTTTCTTTATCCCACAATCAATCAGCCTGTGAAAATAATTCTGCTTCTAGACCAACACAAAATTACTAGAGTAATTAATCTTGTTTCAAATTCTGGCCATCTGTACAGAATCTCAAAAGACAGGTGCTTAAAATTATCTTTGAGAATACCTGTGGAAAAAATACTGATCATCCAGCTATTTGCATACCTACCACATTAAACACAGAGAGGGGGAGCTTTGAAAATTCTGGCATAGATTTCAATGCACTCTGCAATAATCTTAGATAAATTGCATTCTGCCTGTGCTTCAAAACCCCACTTCAAACACTTGTGCCAGCAAAATGCTGCCATTTTAATTCTGAGCAAACAGTGGATCACCTGCTGAGTCCAATGTTAGGTCTAAAGTTTTCTGTCATTTAAAAGCCGTCTTCTGACTTAAATATAAAATCAGTGGCTTACATAGTGAATCATTATAAATCTCTTGCAAGCTTTTAAATCAATCAGTCAAGCTTAGAAAGCAGTGATTTGGAGAATCATAGCTCTGAGGCTTTGAGGCCTTTTTGTACAAGAGTAATAAAAGTAAACCATTTTGTAGCTTTTATGTATAATGGTTAGTTTGCTTTTTACTTCCCAAGGACTACCCAGGTTTGACTAAGTCGGTTTACCACAGTATTTGGGAAAAAATCCATTATTTAATATTTTTAAACCATAACAGAGACACTAACACACACAAAAATAATTTTTGTTCTGCTTAAACATAAAACTTGATCTAAAATTATCCTTTATGCAGAAGATATTATTTTCCAGTTGATCATTAAGACTGAAAATCCTAAATGCTTTTCAGTGCAAGGCTAGACAAATAATTGCTACACTGGTGGCAAAAGTACTGTCACCCAAAATTAAGGATGCTTAGCACTTTCCATGAATACAACACTATTTCCAGCTGCTCTAAACTTTGGAAAAACTGAATTAGGAAGTTGTAATTTTCTATGCCTCTGCCTGGCTATAGCATGTTTGTCAGAGACAAGCAGAAATTCAGCAAAGGAATTTGGGAATTTTTCAGAATAAGATTAGAGAAAATTTTTTATTCATGAAAATTGTATTTGACTTCATACAGCTTTCACAAATTTTCTCATCTGTCTAAGGACCACTGGACACTAATTGTGCTTTTTAGCTACTATCATAACTCCTAAGTGTTGGATGAAAAATGTATCTTTTTGATGAGTGGTACAATGTTTGATTTGCTCTGTCTCTTCTTAATTTTGTGTGTGCTTAAACATATATATTTATTTGTGTCTACATTATTTATATATGTGTGTATGTATATGTATAGGCAAATACAAACACAAATATCTATGTATGTGTGTTTATTTCTTGTTCTTTTATACTGTTACAAAAGTTGTGTCTAAGCATTAGAAAGGAAGTCCACATGTTCATTTTTTTCTGTCATCTCCACTCTGGCAGAGGTGAATCTTCTGAAAAGAGAGAGCTACATCTTTCCTGAGAATGAAACTTCTTTTCAGGGGTAGTTTTGGAAGCAGTTAAAGGTGGGAAGACAGAGATATATGCAGGGTGGGCTGGAAGCCTAAGGAGCAAAGGAGCTGGTTGCAGTGTGGAGGGTGAGAGAAGCCACATCCAAACTTTAGGGCTGACAGAAAGCAGGATATTTTTCCTGACCAGATGTGTGGCATGGAGTCTGTGTAGCTTTATGAGGAAAATAATCTTGCCACTCTGGAAAGCCATGATGAAGAAAAGTAAGAATCAACCTAGAAAGACATAACATAGAAAGTGATATTTATTTATTTTATTTAAAATGGTGCCACTGAACATACTTACTAAGGACAGATTTATTTGGGGCTGTTGTTACCTATTTTAACTAAACCAAGCTTTACTGACTGGAAGCCCAAAGGTGCATCCTGGCACACTTGCTATGCCGCGGCCTCACCACAAGGATCCAGGTGATCCAGGTCTTGTTGACCTTCATATCCAAAGGCTGGAGATTTTGCTGTGGTCTGGGACCTGCATCTGAGCCTCAGTTGCTGGCAGAGTTATAGGTTTCTCAATTTAGGTGCCCAGCTGGCTCTCTGTAATACAAAAGAAGGAAGAGAGAGACTTTAAGGATCTGTGAGTCATTTTCCTCCACTCAGCAACACAAAGTGCCGTTGGCTGTGGAGCTGGACTTTATGCTCTGTGCCATATCCCTCACGAATATGTCTCAGGAGGGAAAGAGGGACCAAGAACAAAAATCACAGATAATTGTTTGATATTTGCTGTGATTTTTCCTGATGTGGTGTTTGTGATGATGTGAGGAAACCACTACAATGCAGGAGAAGCCACAAACAATCAGCTCAGTATTCCATCCATTTGAGTCATCTGCCTTTGATAACATCTACCACTAGTTAAAGCAAGACATAAACTCCATAAAAGAAAGTAACAAAATTTCCTCTGGAAAAGACGTTTTTCCGCCATCTCTGATGACTTGTATGTGTTTAAACAATAAAATGGATAGGGAAAGACACTCTAAAATTATTTTATCTGACTCAACAGTGCACGTAGTCATCTTGTGCAACTATGCTTTTAAGTTATATTCTTTCAACAAATACCAGGTGCTTGGCTCCTGCCTATTCTTAAGATAAAGTGTTTCACATATTTATTATGCCTTGTATAAAAGGACATTTCCTTTGATCCATTTTGCTCTTCAACTGAATGGAGAGCTGCTTCATCCTTGCGCAGTGCAAGGTAGAGGAGCAGCCAGCCCCTCACCTGAACTTCTCCTGGCTTCAATGAGACTGAGAATTGCTCAGCCCCCTTGAAAACAAAAAGGTTAATTATGTGACTTCTTGCGGATTTAGGAGCCCAAACTTACACATTCTATGTTAAAACAATTCTGCAACTAAGTATAACCCATGATGTTCTTCTGCATTGGCTGAGTCCCTACTGCTTTCACATCACAGCCAGAAGCTATTCTTGCTCTTGTTACAATATTGCTTAAGTTATGCATGAAATTTATCAAGCAAGCAATATAAAACTTTTTTTATTTTTTTTTACATAATGACCCATAATGTGTATAAGTAGTGGAAAGAATATGTCTATATTTGGTCATCTTCAGAACAGGCCTAATGTTCATTTTGTTCCTAAAATACACTCTGTTCCAGCAAATTTTACTTGTAATTCCCTGAGCTTTGTGCCTTTTTGCCTATGGTACTGCATTAACATACTTTTATTGAATTATATTTCTCATTCATGTTAACCGAAAAAATTAAGAGCTTGCAGAAAACTAAATTCAGGTAGATATAACATCATAGGAGCAGTGTTTGAATAGAAACATGAATCAGGTAATAAATAGGTCTCTTTGATCATTGTTTTTAAAATCTCTTGAACCATACTTTGATTAGTTCTATTTAATATTTAACATCTGGTTAGTCAATTTCAATCTGCAACGAGCGCTGCTGGAAAAATTCTATGCTGACTAAATACATTTATAATACTACAAAGCTGACATGTAATTGATTTTAGTTCCCATAAAAGGATTATGTTAACATTTCTTAATCCATATATTAGGGTTTTGTGAAGTCCAGTGAATTCACACTAGGGATACTAAGTGTTTATTCCTTATCAATATTTTATGTAAAAATGATAGGACTATATTTTAGCCTAAGTACTGCTTGCTAGCTTTTCCTCTGGAAAAAAGCTAAAATGCAGAAAATTGCTGCTGTAACATTGGGTGGAGTGAAGCACTATTTGGTTTTGTGGTATTTGAAGCACTATTTGTTTTCTGGTATTATACTAGCCCAACAAAATCCTACTGCATGGAAATTTAGCATAGCAGTAAACTACCAAAGATTGTTTCTCCTTCTGCTAAAGGAGCATGATAGATGTTTGAGTCTTTTAAAATTTTCATAATTGAACAAAAAGTATGGAATTCTTACCTAGGCTTTTGATGTAGAAAACATAGTATTTCAGGTCAATGTGAGTTTATGTAGCCATGAAAATTGCCAGTAGCTGCTGCTGGCTGTACCCAGTTGCCCAAGTTAACTCAGACAATTTGGTAATCATGTTTATCTCCAGTCTAACAGAATAAGTACTATATTAATAGCAAATTTAAAGTCCTTATGTGTCTCCAAAAATGCACAACTCTTAAATACAAAACTGAAGGTCTTTGCCTGTCTGAGGAGAATTTATTTCATAAAAATTTCCCTGTTTATCTGATCAATATTTTGTGCATTGCTGTTCAAAACCATAACTAGAAGTATGAGATCAGGCAGTGTGAGTTGCTGACTACATCTCCTCTTTTGCCACAGTAAACCCACCCCTTATCTAGAATAGTAAATCAAAAAGGTCTTAATCCAAATATTGGTTCTAAAGTGAGGACCAATTTAGGACCATCCCACTATATCCGTTCCACTACATAATACTGGGTCAGGAACCAATATTTTGCTCCAAGGCCAAGTGCCAAGGACCATTTAATATTCACACCTTCAGAAGAAATTATCCTAGAGAGAGGTAGTTGATATGGTCTAATTTGGAGTGGGGGGCAAGAGTATGTTAATCACAGTAGAATCCACACAATTTTCAAGACTGATGCTCATTTATCATTCTCTTTCATGAAATTCACATTTGCTTCCCCTGCAATACTAAATAAATCACAGCAGCTTAAAATCACTGATGGAAATTGAAAACACCTTTGCGATTTCCAGGAAAAAATGGAACTGCACACAGTGGTTTTTCTCCTTACACCAGCTGTACTGCAGTGAATCTGGATTTCCATTTCTCATAAAGTATTCCATTATACTTTCTTAGCTATTCCTTTAGATTGAGACTAGCTTACACAAAATGTTATAAATTGTGAGGGATTTGGTGAAGAGAAGCCTGAAAATGTTAATTGTGAATCCCTGAGTTATGAGCTGAGATCTCAGTTCAGGCAAGGAGGTACCTTTGGCCCTCAGAAGCAAGGATACCAAGATGACTTTAGCAGCATGTACACATAAACTTCCAAGCACTAGATAGTGGTCTTGTGCCTCCTTCTCTAGGATTTAAACACCTGCTTTCCACCAGAGCCCTTCAAAAGGCAATAGAATTTTTTTTTTAATCTTGTGCCTTGCCCTATGTGTTCCTCACAGCATCTGCTTGCAATCAAGAAATGAATTTCTGAGGCAGAAAATTACAAAGCAATAAGGACAATCCAGAAATTAGTGCTTCCTACAATCATAGATCCTATTTTATGTTTCCATAAATTATTTTTCTCTGTTCTTTTATCTTCACAAGAATACAGATTTACAGCTTCATAGTAATATTTACATGAACTAGTAGGCAACTGCACTTTATGCTACTTGTTGATGTAAGTCTTCACCTCAAACTACTCACACTAATAAAAAAGGCAAGGTTTTCACTTTGGTTTGTCCAGAGCACCCAGAAATTTCCTCTGCTTAACACATAAGCAACAATTTACATGTTTGGGCAACACATATAAATGAGTGTTGTACAGGGAAAAGACCAAAATGTCCATTCCATTATGCCATCTGTTGGCTGTAACCCAACACAAGAGCTATTATGTATGATACACAAAATTTACATTATTTGCACTATTAAGAACACTTGAGCAACACTGAGGCATTTGTTTTGGAACTAGGATCCTTCAGCCCTGAAAAGGGTAGTTAATAATGGAAAGAGTTTATTCCTTAGCAGCAATACTACATTGCTAGCTCTGAACACTCCTTTTTTGGAGTTAGCATATGGCACATAAATGATATATGACTTTGGGGTGTATTTCCATAAAAAAAAATTATTCCAGCCTCTCTTCTACCTTGAAATATCATCCCATTATAAATTTAGAGAACTGAAATATAAATATATGATTAAATGTCTCTGTACATTGTTCTCTTACTAGTGTTACCCTTTCAAGTCCTTAGTACAAGGTATGGACAAATTTCTATTGTTTTTACTGAACTCCTTCAAATAGCCAGTCTGAACAGATCTAACGTGGTTGCTACATAAGGTACCCAAGCTCAATGCAGAAAGTCCTTCACCCACTTGTGCAGAAAAAGAGCCCCTGAACTGAAAGAAAACCCCTAGGAGGAATATTTAAATCCTAAGTAAGTGGTCAGGTAAGTGCCTGCAGAATCGAGAGGACAGATAGCATATTTGGTATGCTAATAGAAACCTATTTACTGGAGGAAGTGACAAAAACATCAATCAAATCAGAAAGGGCTATTAAGAACAGTTAACTCCCTTTCATATGAGCAATGATTTCCATTGGGAAGTAAATAAATATTCATGACAGGGAGCAGTGACAGAAATTTCACCAAAATTACACTCTGGCAAGGTTTTCACTCTAAATCTTTAGGAGGGGCAGTTGGCCTGCATGTTGGAAGGGGATTGAGTATTTAAAAAGCCCCACACAAGTCCCAGGAAATCTATTTCTCTATTCTCTTTTCCTTCCTTGGAAATCTGCTGTATTTCAATATTGCCCAGTAAGTCATCCAAATCTGAGACTTTTAAGGATTTAAAGACTACCTTAAAATCATTAGAAGCCATAACCAGACTGGAAAACAAGCACCTGCTGGCTTTTCCTATATTTCTGTGAGAAAGAAAGAAATCTTTGACTTTTACTTCCTCCTTTTTAGGCTGGCACATAGGAAGGCAAATTCTATCTTGGTATATCCCTTTTCCACCTGCTCAGAAAAGGAATACTTTTGTCCTTTTCTAAAAAAAATAAAAAAATCAATGCAAGTTAATAAATATAACAGCTCACGTTGCATTAGTGCATTAGTAATGTAGCCTGAAATGAAATAACCTACTTACAAATATGGCACCCATCCATGCCAAGTTTCAGCCTGGAGCAAATTTTTATGGTTAAGTTATGGACCTCTAAAATGATGACATGTCCTTAATACACAATCTTAAATGTCTCCATCTTTACAATTTACTCTTTTTTGTATCAATTAAGGGATATTTTTTAGATGTCTTTATAGATTGGCTTCTTGCAGAGAGTTAGCTGGTAAGAATAAATGCTTATGCTTTGTCACAGTGAATGGAAGAGATTTTTGCATAGAAAAGCAGAATATTTTGCCTGAGATCTTAAGTGGAAAGAAGAAAAGGATACTCTGGCTCATTTCCTTAAAAGCCATCTCTTTCTTTATCAAAATTGTATGTCAAAGTCACAGGAGGAAAAGATTTCTTCACTTCTTTCTACTGAGAGAGGTAGCAATTTGAGGCATAAAGATTTTTTTTCCTGTGAAGATTCTCTGATCTTGTAAAAGGGTCTGGGGGATGTTTAATTTTGTACTTTTTTCTTTTCTAGATGTATGATAGGGTTTTAGATGTAAGTGGCTAAGACTGGTGCCTAAAAGGTGAAAATATTTTTAAAACTTACCTGTAGAATTTAATTTCAGCTTGTTGCTGGTATATAACAAACGTCAGGGACTCAAAGAAGGCAAAAGTAGGATTAAGGAAAAAGGTGGTGATTTTTATAGACTAAAGGAAAAAAGGTTTAACACCAAGGGTCCAACACCATTTAGTCATTCAAGGTAGGCACCAAGAGTCACCTGAGATGCACTTTTAAAGCCTTCAGATGTGATAGACATGACAAAAAAAATTATGGAAAGCTCAAGCTGGATTTACAGTTGGAGACTAAGCAGAAAACCCAGGCTATGTCATGTGACAGCAGCCTCGTGCTCAAGCAGCTAAATTTTTCTTACAAGCTAGGATTCAGTTGGAGATCAGATCTTCCATATGCCAGCGTCTATGTTTAGGTTCTCCTCCTAAGTGAGGAGCTTGATTCAGCTCAGTCTAAATGTCAATATTCAGTACCATTTGAACTGTTTCTGTGTTGGAAGAACAGATGCTGTTCCAGAGGTGCTCATGTCTCCCTTGGGTCCCATGTCACATTTGCCAGCTCTGTGTGCATACCAAGGTTGTCTTAAATGTCACGAGATGAGCTCTCTGTAGAGTCAGTACAGGTCTACCCTACAGAAACTGAAGAGCTACTTGGCTTACTCTAAAATAGACGCACTAGGTGAAATTCAGTTACTTAAGGAAAGGTACTTGGGGCCATTTCAGAGGTTCTCATGGATCAGAGATACCCTGACAAGGCTGCTAGATATGACATACAATTTTTGGGAGACCTGTAGCTTCCTGGGGCAGGAACTAGGATTTGATGAAATACCCCACAGTATCTGATACAACAGTACAAACCTACTTTTAGGCATGAATCTCATCATAAGCCTTTGGGTCAGTAGCAGCCTAGACACCATACCCTATGGACACCACAGGCTAGCTGCTCACTCATAGGCACCCTTTTGAGGTGTCCTTGGCAGGCTGAACATTGACTTAGGGTGACAGGAATTACACAGAACCTATAGGAAACCCATATCCTTCTGCCACAGATGCTTCAGTCCAAGTACTCAGGTAAATCCTGGGATACCCCTTGTAAAAGGGTCTGAGGGATATTTAATTTTGTACTTTTTTCCTTTCTAGATGCATTGTAGCGGTTTATAGGTAAATGTCTAAGACTGGTGCCTAAAAGATGAAAATATTTTTAAAACTTACCTGTAGAATTTCATTTAAATATGTGGGCCTCTGATCCTGGTCCTAAATCTCTGCAGGCTGTTAAGCACTTCTGGAGGAGAGGTCTGGGGGTTTTGTCCGTTTGTTTCTGTGTTGGTATTAGTTATTTTTTTACTATCTACAAGAATAAAATCAAGGCAAGAGTAGGGGAACTGAATCTTAGTAGCAAGAATCACCCTGAATACTGATTATATGCTAGGGAGTAGGCAGGCTATGTAAAGGGAGTTGAAGAAAACCCTTGTCTCTCAGATGTGGAGGTGAAGAGACATTAACTGCTGCACATTCAGTGAATTTGAAAATTACTATAAGTGCATCCACCCATTTTAAAACTTCAGCCTCAAGTATCTGCTTTATTTTTTGTGTTCATCCTGGGCAGCAGTTAGTATTTGCATGGGGTGTATCGTCCAGTTGAACTGTGGCAGCTGCACAAAACACTGCAAATCTGATTTGGATGACAGTCTAACACTAGTTGTGCTGTGGTTCCAACACTGCATCATAACACCTCAGCAAAGCACATGAATTTGCATACAGTGGTAGCATCAGCTCTGCCCCTAAAACTGACATTATTTCCAACTTGATCCTCAATTTGCTGGTCATTGGCAGCATTACAGTCACAGTATGGTTACCAAATATATAATGTCCTGTATGTAATTATGTTACTGCAGTCTATCTTACCCTAATGGACAAACAGGCAGATTCAAGTGCTACCACCTGACCTCCTTTGCATCCCCTTCTGTTTTGTAAAAGGATGTTGTCTCAAACACGGTGTAACTGATAAATCATTACTTGGAGGAAGGCACCTAGTCTCATGTCTGTTTATTGTCCTTATCAATATGCACTTTCAGGCAAGGGATAGAGTTACTTGATGTCAGCTAAACATCAATACCATGTCACAAAACAGCACTTCTAATTGTGGTGCTGCATTAAACTAGTATTGAAAGTTCCATGTATTTCTTTGAATAATATATTGTGAAAGCTCTTAAAAATAAAGTGGTATTTTATGAGATCACCAGTCATTTAAAATTTCTTCATTCTAAACCCAGTAATATGTGGGCTTCGGGGAATTACAGCCAATGCTGATGTGTGACTGAAGTTCATGCTTAATGATTGTGGTTGCCAAGTATCCCTGTTCTTTCCACAGTGACAGTCTATATCAAGACAAGAGCTGACTCACTAGTCAAAGTCAGCCACATTTGCCTTTTGACCACTCTACAGTTCAGCCCTTTTTGTTATGGAAGCTGTGAGATGAGATTAGATTGTTGCTACTCATAACACAAATAAATAATGTACAGCTATCAAATGTATCAGCTTCATCTTCATTCAAAGGTGTGAAAAATATTATATTTACTGTAAGGTTTTAATAATGTAGATTTTTTGACCCTTTCTTTACAAATACCTACCTTTGAAAATATAAATAAATGTAGACCAGCATATCAGGGTTGAAGTTTATCTCATTTTTTACAGACATGACAATAGACATATGAATTGTAGGTACTTTTAAAGATTAGTATTCTCAGGACCTTTGGAAATGAAAGAAAAGGGAGTGCCTGGAGTGAAACTGTAAAAGCAGCTGCCAGAACTAAAGATACATAATTAAATCTATGATTTTGTAACAAGATCGAAAGGGACCAATCTGGTCAGAAAATAAAACAACAAAAATTCAGTAATACTTACCTAAATGATCATATTCAAATACAGTTAAAAAATAGTGTAGGATATTGAGTTGCATAGGTAAGTCAATCAATAACTACTTCTTGCATCCCTGAGTGCTGCCTGAGAATGTTATCCATGTAAAAACCATTTAGGTACATACCAGATGAGAATTTGTGACCATATTACATGACTGGAATCTATTTGGTTTTACAACCAAAGAGATTATTCCCTGGCTGGATTTAGCCCAACCCAGGACAAGTCTAATCTTTTTAATTGTTTAGTTATCAGAGATTATGTTTCCAATATAACTTCAAACACCCTTTCATGATCTTTCTTATTGTTGGCTTAGGGGAACATTTTCTATGTGGGTGTTTACTCACCAATTTTTATAACTGAAAAATTAACCATGTGTTAGTCAAAACACAGGATGAAGATAATTTCTGCAAATTTACAGTACCTAGTTGTCCAAACTGTAGTGACTACAGCCCCTTTATGAGCTTCTTAAGGAACCTAGTAGAACATTATTGTTGTTTAGATCACTGAGTGTAGCTGTAGACATTCTTGTCCCCTCTGAGTTGTAGAGCCAAGACTCAGTCTCATGTTTCTGAGCAGGAATGTGTGGGCACCACTGGAGCTCAGCTTTCCCACATGGCTCAACATCTCTGTTCTTGCCATAAGATAAAATCAGGCTGATTTTTATTAGACTGAAATATCCTACAGGAGGGACTGGGTGACCTTCACTGCTGGAATACAAGAAATGGGCTGAAATGGATTACTCTAAAAAATGGAAGGTCACAAAACTAAGAACTAGTAACAAGAACTTGGATTCTGAGCCAGGATCTTACAAATTAGAAATGACAGAGGAGAAAGAACAGGCTGTGTCAATCAGTCACAGAATATTTATGTGTGCCTGTGTGTTTTATCTGCAAAAAGCCAGCTCCTAGAGCACATCACAGAATCACAGAATTTATGAAGATGTTGAAGAGCACGTGGCTGAGGGTGGAACCCTGTGAAACCCCACCAGTGACAGGTCCCTAGTCTGATGCCACCTCATTCACTGTAACCCTTTGTGCCCAACCTGTGAGCCAGTTGCTCACGCATCACATGATGTGTTTATCCACCTGTGTGCTGGACATTTTGTCCAGGAGGATCCTGTGAGAGACAGTATTGAAAGTTTTTCTGAAATCCAAAAAGATTACATGAACTGGCTTCCCTTGACCAAGGTGGGCTACCCTGTCATGAAAGGAAATCAGGTTTGATAAGCAGGACTTTCCCCTTATGAAGCCATGCTGGCTGTGACCAGTGACTGCATTGTCTTTCAGGTGTTTTTCAATACCTCCCAGAACAAGCTTTTCCATAACTTTACCAGGCACTGAAGCGAGGCTGAAAGGTCTGTAGTTTCTGGGGTCCTCCTTCTTGCCCTTCTTGAAAACTGAGATGTTCTCCAGATTTCAGTTGGGACCTCTCCAGATTATCAAGACTGCTCAGAAATCATCGACAGAAGTTTTGTGATGACACCAGCCAGTCTTTGAAGATTCTTGAATGAATCCCATCAGGCCCCTACATAGATATGTAGGAATCCAGCTGGAGCAGCAGATCCAGCACAATTTCAGGGTCGGCTGTGAGTTAATCATTATCCCAGTCACAGCCCTCCAGCTCAGGGCACTGGGACCCCCTTGGTCTGTCATCCATGTTGAAGACAGAGGCAAGGAATGTGTTAAACATCTCTGCCTTGTGTCTCTCCCTGTTTGTGAGGTGACCATCCTCATCCTGTAATAGGTTGATGTTATTTTTACACTGCCTTTTGCCATCAATATGTCCTGGCAGCTTCAGCTCCAGTTGAGCTTTGGCTGCACAATTTTTCTGCCTACAGTGGCAAGCAGCATCTCTGTATTTTTCTCCTAACCTCATTTCTTCTGGGCATACACCTTCCTTTTTTTGCCTTAATTCCAAGAGAAGATTCCTGTTCAACCAAGTCTGCCTTCTGCCTTGCCTGCTTCTCTTCCAAAATTTGGGAATTGGATAAATACCAGGGAAGTTATCTCTATCAAATATAGGAAAATATTAATGTCATCACACACATTTCCCCCGGAATACTGTGTGTGGCTCTGCTTATTCAGGAAAGATGGATTCAGATGGGGGAAAAAAGTCTAGAAAAAGGCTAATAGAATAGTCAGGAGAATGAGAAGGAGAGAGCAGAAAGGAGATTAAAGCTGTGGTCGCATGTCACTTCTGCCAGCAGCAGCCCAGCCATGTGCTGTTCCTGATTGCATATCTCCGCCCACTCCTGCCAGGGAACTTGGACCCCCAGACCTGCCAGCTTATCTCCTTGGAATTCAACCAGGGAAAAGAACAGTGTTAGAGAGTCTAACGTTAAATCTGTACATGATTTAATTTGGGGGGAAGTTGAAAGATTTCTCCTGTCCCTCAGAGTACTGAGGTTTTGGAGTTGCTGTCTTATAGAAGCAATGGGGGCAAAACTTGGACTAGTTTTCAAGGCAGCTATGGTAGAATAACAATTAATATTACATGGCACAGTGCCCTTAAAAGCAAGGAGATGGACAGAAGAATGCTGCTGTGCCTTTCAATCCTGTGTTCTTTTACCAGTCCCATACTTGTTTCTATGTATATGAAAGACTTCAGAGATGTATGTCATTTTTTATCTTGACTGCATTAAAAAAAAAAAAAGTAATAGCACATATCTAGAAGAGAAATATTCCTCCAAAGGAAGAGGAATGGATTCATAGAGCTTGGCAAATTACAGTCATTGACAAATTAACTCTCTCACTGAGAGATCAATATCAAGATTGTGCTGTGACTTGGGCTCCATTCCATGTGTCCCACAAAAGGGTAAAACCCCTGCTAAACCATTCCTTTTCATTGTCACTTTAAATAAATGAATGACAATTTTATCATTCAGAGGACCTAGGAGAAGCTAATTGATATTTAGGTTTCTCCTTTTGTATCTCACACTGAACACATAAATGTGTGCACACGTGGGTGTTTCTGTGTGAACAAACATGTATAAATTTGAACTTGTATTTTTTGTTTCATGAGAATAATTCCCCAAGGTGCACAATTGCTATTCTACCAACTGCTGTGTACTAGTTTATTTAAGAAATTTCTGGGACCATATTTATGAAAGCAATGTAGAAAACCCCCAACATTTAAAGGAAAAAGTAGAAAGAGATTGAGTATTGAATTGAATTGCATTGAATGTACTAGGGTTTGGCCCAGTATGTCCCCCACTGTTTTTTCAGGCCAATCTCAATTTGCCAGAAGATGTCACATCCTTGTCCACATCAGTTTCCTAGCATATACACCTATCTGTTTTTTTACCAATGTCATTCATACCTTTCACTTTGCCAAAATATTCATCCACTATTGGAATAATGCCTATCATTAAACATGCGATATTCCATACAGATCCCACCCTCTGAAGAGAAAAATCAGCAAGTCATGCTTTCAGCAAATGGATAGAAAAAGAACAGCCATATTTGATAGCAGCCTTCAGATGATTTTGATGGCTGGTATTTAAAGTCAGTCATAAACTCAGCCTCGCTGGCCTGTTAAAGAGGAATATGGCTGCTTTGCAACACCAAAGCAGTGCAAAATGGATAGAGCACGTCAGTGGAAATGGTCCCAGATGTCTTAAATAATAAAATAATATACTAAATGCTTTGCAGTGCTAATGTGCCTTGTGCACACAGATCTCAAGGCACCTTACAGACATTAATGAATTAAGCCCTGTAAAGTGGGCAAGTATTATCCATATTATGCCCAAGGGGAAACTGAGAAACAAAGATGTAAGATGATGGTCCAGGAAGCCTGTGACAGACGTGGGAATCGAATCCAGGTCTCCTGGTCCCCACTCCAGGGCTGGAGCAACAAAATGCTCTCTAAATTCATCTGTCAGTTATTTTTTAAGTAAATTTAGTCCTTATGAAATTGACAGCCTCAAAGTGCTCAGTTAAACCACAGGACAGGTACATCACCAGCACTGAGCACATCTTTCCCACACTGTCTCAATAATAACCATCAACTGCACTTGTTTGGAGGCTGTGGGCTGCTTCTTTTGCATCCTGCCCATTCAGCTCTCAGGTTTCTCAGTAGAGTTTATTGAACTACACACAAGGTGGAGCTTGTTCCAGGAGAGCTGGTAATAATAGCTGGTGACAAATATTATTTCTTATCCAACTAAGGACTGAGAGTGATTCATCATCACTTTTGTACACTGTCCAGCCCATGTTTAGCAGGCTGGATTTTTGCTCAGAACTACAAAAATCATATGTCAAATGCATCAAAACTCAGTAATATTATTAAGAAACTGGACCCTGGGGTTTACTTCTCTCATCAAAGCTTTGAACTCCCTCACAACTAGCAGTGAAATTAATGCCAGCTTTACCAGCACTATCACAGGATCATTTAGGCATGAAGACACTACAGGATGTCTCTAGTCCAAGCACCTGCTCAGAGCAGAGATAGCTCTGACCAGGTTTCTCAGGACTTTATGCAGTCAAGTCTCAAAAATTTCCAAGGTTAGAGACTGGATGGCCTCTCAGAGCAACCTGATCAAATGCTTGGCTCTCCTCAGAGTGCAATTTCTTTCCTCACACCTAGATGGAATTTCCTCTGCTTCAGTATATGCCCTTTTCCCACCATAATCCTCTGTGAAGGGTCTGGCTCCATCCCTTCCAAAACCACCCACAGGCATTGGTGTGCTGTTAGGTGCCCCTGCAACTGCCTCTTTCCCAGGTTGAATAAATCCTGGTCCATCAGGCTCACCTTTGCAAGGCCAGACAACCTCGGTGGCCCTCCATGGGATTCACCTCAGCTTATCAATATCTTTCCTGTACTGGGCAGCCAAACGTGGCTGCATCATTCTGGATACAGGTTAATGATTACTGAGAAGTCAGAGATTAATAATTTCCCTTTATCAGCTGTCTCCACTCCTGCTGCTACTGCTCAGGATGCTGTCAGCTTCCATCACTGCCAGGGTACAACACTGGCTCAAATTTAGCCCCCTGGCTCAGCAGAAACCTCAGCAATGTGGTAGGAGGTGATAGAAGATCTACTCGATGCCCTTTGCCAGTTTCAAACCCATAGTGTTTCTGCAGAATGTTTCTGTGTTGTTATTTGCACCCTGTCCTCATGAACCTTGCCTTTACACTGCCTTTTGCACTGGAATTCAGTTATGACTTCCAACTTCAGCCAAGCCAGTCTCTGATACATCCACCATCCTACCTGAGCAACAGAGTGGACCATTCTTGAGCTTGAAGATGGCTCATCTGAAAGACCTGCCAGCTTTCCTAATCTCCTTTTTCCTTAAATTCTGCTTCCCACATGATCTCACCCATCACTTTCCTGAAGAAACCAAAGTCTGGCCATTCTGAGCCTATGGGCTGTGCTCTCTTACTTGCCTTCCTTGCTCTCTTTAGGATGTTGTAGACCATTGTCTAACAGTAGCTACACCCACAACTACCATTGACTGGCACATCCCCAGCCAGTTTGTCCAGCAGGGCAGTACCTCACTTAACACTTGTGCTGTCTCCAGAAATGGTCTGGATTGCTTCTTTCCTACTTGTAAGTTTCTACAAGTGAGGTGATTAGGGTTTCTGATACAGGATTTTCCAGTAGGCATTTTATAGACACACTGGAGTGTCCCAGACGAGCAGTACAGACCAAAGGAGGTAAGATTGTGATTTGGGACTTGCACTTATAACCCTCCTTATCAAAACCAATTCTAATTAGAAATATGGTATTTTTCAAAATGAGATTAATTAATAGAACCATTTCTTCAGAGATGTTGCTGACACACTGTCATTTGAAAGTTTGACATTTAAATTAGATACTTTCTAAAAAAATCATTAGCTATCAAAACTTATAAGTTTGATGTAAAAGCCACTTGGAAAAAAATTAAAACATCTATTGTGTCAGACAAACGTTTCAAATTAGAAATTTATGCTTATAAGTATGTCTCACTGTCTGGAAAACCCACTCAACATACACATAAACCACTCCTAAGAAAAATTGGTCTTTGCTGAGCTGGTTTGGATTAAAATCAGTGACCTATAGGTAGAAAGCTTTGTACATCATTAGTGATTCCCCAGGGCAGCCTGGTAAACACTAATGTTATGCCTTCTAGAAGGAAGCTTGTTTTCTGGCAAGATAAGCTTATTAATTCATTTTTTGACCTTTATTGAGCACTCAGGCAAGGTTGTCCACCCGCTGGACACAAAGGTAATATCTGTTGCATACATTGCTCTCAATGCCACACACGTTCTACAATTAAATATTTCAACCTCTTCCTAAAGAATTCACATACATTAAATAGTAAACAAGCATTGCAAAAACCCTAGATTGCTTCCTGAATGTGTATTGCAAGTTAAAATTCAATCAATTTTGCAAGGAATTTGTATGAATTTCTGGGGAAGTTGTACACAGGCACACCAAAACATTCTGCCAGTCATAGAAGATTTTACTTTTTTGAACTTGAGAGGCACAGTAACTACATGGAGACCTAGGAAGGAAAGCAGCAGTCTGCTCCACTTTCTCAGGAACCATTGCTTCCTGAGAATATTCCCAGACTCTGGATCTTGGTTCTTCATGTTGCTGAACCATGAGAACAGATTTTTCTGTGGTTTTGGCCCGGCCAAACAACCTTCTTCCAGACATTCCCAGGCATTATTTAGGAGCCAGCAAAGACCAAGGACCATGATTTAGTGGTACCAATTTACATGTGGCTACCCCGGAGGGTAAGGATTTTAACAACATAGATGTCAGCCATTCCATGTCCATTAATCTTGGTGCCAGAGAGAAGTCCTAAAAATGTTTAAAGTTTACCACTTTAGATCTAGTCTTGTGAAGACATAACACAGACCTCTCTTTTAAGGCTACTAGAGTATTTAAAAGGCAGCAGAATGAATTTAAAAGGCAAAGACATTTCTGTTTTGTTTTGGAAGCAAATTGAGGAATAGGGATTGCAGACTTAACAGGCAAGCTTGATCATCTGTGAAAATAAAATCTGAAGATTTGGATTTAAAACCATAAGCACTCATGGTGCTTTTTTGCTATACACAATGGTCTACTCTATTAACAATAAGCTATGCAAACAGCCTAGTTTCTCAGCTTGTCTAAATCAACACATGTTGTTTCAAGGTAAAGGATGGAATAGAGTGAAGATCTGAAGATCTGAAGGCTGTAAAAGCACATTATTTGGTTTATTCTATTTTATACTAATTGCAGTACAATCAATGGCATTGGGGTCTTCTATACTACAAAGCATATTCTGTTTATAGATTTAATTCAGTGACATTGTCAAACCCTTATTTTTCTTATTTTTCAAATGTGTGAGTGATAGTTACCTAGAAAGATCTAATAATAAAGATTATGGAGGACATAGAATTGAGTAAAATGCTCTTGGCCTGGAGCTCAGTGCAAGTCAGCCTTGTGTGCAAGTTAAGGGATGAGAAAGAGGCATTTTCATCCAGAATCAATTATCACAAATGATCCCACAGTCATGGCCAAAATCACATTACTCACAATAAATTAAAAATACCTGGGGATTCGTTTTAAGCGTCTATAGTTTTAGATATAGAAAAAAAAAAGAGTTCAATACAAGTAAGGAAGATTCCATCTTATTATGGTCTCTACTGTGCCCTACTTTATTCCTGTCAGAGCCTCAGCCTGCTGTGTCCATGTCCCACAGCACCCTCCATGCCCATTTTGATGCCTCTGGTCCTTAAATGTTTCTTTCCTTCACTCTTCAGCACTCCTGTTTTCCCTTGCCATTTCTCTACATGCTCTTTTCTGTCAACCCTCCTCATACTTAAGTTGAAGATTCAACAATAGATCTTTACCCTGTTCCTTCCTTTACCTTGAAACAATGTGCATTGATTTCTAAAAGCCAAGAAACTAGGCTAAGAACTTTTTAAAATTGTTCCTGTAATTTTTTCTCTGAAATTACATATAACACACAGCCATGTAAAATTCCAAAGAGACTGGCAGGTACTGGTCAACATGAGATGTAGGCAGTGAAACTGGTCTCAGACAGAAGGATAGTTCCTGACATAGTTACCCAAACTGATTGCAGTTTCATAATACATAGGTGGGTCCAGAAGCAAATGTCAGAAGAATAATTCTGTGACCATTTGCAAAATTACATATAGCATAAATAGACTTAATAGGCACATATATTTCTTACATGTTCATGGAAATTAAATATGAGTTAAGAAGACTAATGCCAGTTTGCTTGTGTTAATGCTTGAGGAAGAAGAGGTTTAAGCCTATATTTAGGATGCAAACATCTAAAGCACACAGATTATTCTCTACAGTTACTTTGTCAGGAGCTGTAGGCTGGGAAATGGAAAATTAGTAAACTGGTAAATGGAATACATTGATTGCTTTTACATAACATAATACAAGTTAAAATAAATGGTCAGTGTCCTCATAAATCTTTGCTAGTGCTTTTCCACAAAGACAATTAAATAATATAACAGCACCCTTCACTGCTACAGGCGTGCAGTCACGAGCAATGCGTTTGTGATGAAAGAACATCACATTTTAATTCTTCACACAGACACTAATTTTTAGTGGTCTACTTTCCTGTAAGAATGACACTTTGAACAAGATAGTAGCAAGACCAAAAATGGAAAGTTTCTGAAGTTTTTAGTCTTGCATACTTGATAACAGATTCAAAATCCTACTGTTATTTTCAAGCCACCCTTTTGTATCTAGGGCACAGGAACCAACAGAGGGAAATATTGCCACATGGGCTACATGATCAGTCTGTGCCATAAAACACAATTCGATTTTAGGCATGAACTTGCCAAAAACCTTTCCTACTTAATTCAATAAGATCTTTCAAGTCACAAAGAATATTAAAGAAGTTGAAAAATGTATCTTTGAAGAAACTGCAATGTAAATATTCCAGAAGAAAATCGAGAAATGTCCACAAATAAAATGAGTTGCTGAAAAATCATTTGCTTAATTCTAATTAACACTGTTTCTTTTAGCTCATATACAGCTGGGTAAGGAGGGAATAATATTGATGCAGACAGGAGTCCTGCTTTCAGTAAGAAAGTACCCCTGTACCGTTTTGCGTAGGTAAAAATAAAAAGAGACCTTCTTTTGTTTAGTTATTGTTATTTCTCCATGAGAAATACACTGGAGAAAGGAAAGTTGTTTTTAGAACAGCACTGAGGCAGAAAGAATGGGAAAATGTAAGGCAACTGTTCTCTGATCTTCATGTACATCAATTGCATGCAATAAATTCCCTGCTGTTTGAGCACAGACAGAATCTCAAATGCACATATACTTTTGCTATTAGAAAATATAAACCAAATAGTGATAAACAGTGACTATTTGTTGTTTAGATTTATATTCTGAGTAATATAACTGGGTGAAAAAAAAAGAAAAAGCAACCTAGTATTGAAGGATGTATCATTTTTAATCTCAGTGCTTTGGCTACTGCCAACATCAGATAGAGTGTCGTATTGCAATAATTCAAGGATCTCTCTATTAGTTTCTCTAAGCCTTTAAAGTAAGGGAAGATGTTACAGCGGGAAATGTTAGGCACATTATCTAATGCTCCTCAGGTCTGGGACTTAAATTTATTTTAAGGAGAAATTCAAGGTAAGCTGTATTTTACTTAAATGCATTAATCTTTTTAACTGTTATTGTTTGATAGAATATCCAGCTGTGGGGTTGTTTTTTTTTTTTCTTTTCAAAGCCTGCAATAAAAATTGCTGTTGCTCCCATCTGCAGTTCAGCTGTATTAGCAGCAGCATATTACAGCTCTGAGCTACTGCCTAACATCACCAACTTTGGGAAGTGATATTCTCTAATTGCTCACATCCAGCACTTACATATACGTGGCACTCAAAAAGGGTTAAGCATCTGAATCCTCTGGAACAGCATCTCCTAAGGAACAATAGAAAAATCATTAGTGTGTTAACTGAAACAATACCATACTTTTCTCTCTATTGTTTAACCT
The DNA here is from genome assembly GCA_013399835.1 of Leptocoma aspasia. Taxonomy (NCBI): domain Eukaryota; kingdom Metazoa; phylum Chordata; class Aves; order Passeriformes; family Nectariniidae; genus Leptocoma; species Leptocoma aspasia. The sequence goes on along the minus strand of VXAX01007457.1, from coordinate 694,985 downwards.
TTCGTCCACATTACAAATATCTCAGTGTAGTTCTTATCTTTGACCTTGAGGTACTGTAGCTTTATCAGTGCTTCCTTTTAGATCACAGATGACCTTCAGCTGATATCATTGAGCCCTGACCTGCCTCAGTGATCTGCTCGCGCAGAATACATATGCTGAACAGTGCTGGTGTGTGCAGTAGGGGTAAGTGAATTATTTACAAAAATTTGAGTTGACACCTTTTATCAAATGTGGAAAGATGAAGACAAAACAGCTGCTATTGCTGTCGTAAGCAATCTGCTGGTGATTGAATAAAAGTGTCAAGAAAATGGCTGCTTGATGGCCTTTTGTTCTCTCTCATCCAGCTTGATGTTAGTTTGAGCTGTCAGTTAGGAATCACGGCACAGTGATTTATCAATAGGCTGAGTGACCTTCCCGTGCAGCCGGCGCTACCGCGGGCAGACAGCACCCTCTGCTGCGGGCCGGCTCCGCTTCCCAGCGGGAGCGGGCATCCGAAACAGCAGTCGCCTTTGCTGCTCTTTTCCTTTCTTTCATTTTCTTTTTTTTTTTTTTCCTTAATTTTCTGCCTTTGTTTTGTTTTTTTATCAAATCTCGAAAGCTTAGCTGT
>VXAX01007457.1:672227-694261 GCA_013399835.1 Leptocoma aspasia | reverse complement strand
AAAAAAAAAAAAAAAAAAAAAAAAGGAATGCTATAAACCTCACTACGTATTTCCAGGCTTTCTTCTAACAAAAGGGAAAGTACCAAGTGAATCAGTCACTACTGTTCGGGCAAAACAAACTTGCTGCAATTAGACAATGGGACGGGAAAGGCAGCGGCTGTCAGAGGAGGCCCCTTTGTGACGCGTGGGGATTTTCCCGCACCGCGTAATTCCCGCGTTACTCGTTCCAAAGCTCCCAGTTTTACAGCTCGCAAATATTTTCACGCAATGAGGTACTGACTCCCACGCAGTCCCGCTGCTTTGTTGAACTTGTGTGGCTAAAGGAGCGCTGGGGGTGCTCCAAGCCGTGCGCTCTGGTTCTCTTCCCACCCAGCTCACTCAGGAGCATCTCACTCCGCTCACCGAGCTCCCAGTGGGAGCTGGTCCCAGCGGGGCTCCTGCACCATCCGCACGTCAGCCTGTGCCGGGGGTGCCCCTGGCTGTCCCCGCAGCCCCGGAGGCAGCAGGGGAGCGGTGCGGGTCGGGCACGGGTAGCCCCAGCCCAGCGCCGTCCCCGCCGCCGCCGCTGCCAGACCCCAGGGCACCTGCGGCCACACAGACGGTGCATTGCACCGGCCTGTGGTCATTGGTACCTAACAGCGGTCCTTAGGGGCTTTCGAAGACGTTCGCATAACAAATTGCTTTCTGGACCAGTTTTCCCTCTTCGAGATTCTTTTCTGGTGTTTTTGTTAAGATTAAATTTTTCTTTCAGAGATTCACAGATTTCCAGATGATTCTGACTTGGAAGGGACACTTTAAATGATCTTTTCTTCCCGGAGTTTGTGGGACCGATATTCCTGTACTGAGTACTGAGTAGTGTAGTCTAAGGTCCATCTTTTGTTTGTGAATATGTGATTTTTGCTGCAATTGTCAGGTGAAACAGCAATTGTTGATACTTTTAACTTTTAATTTTTTTAATTAAGGCTAAAGTAATGAGAGATTTTCTTTTTGGAGGACTCTGCTTTTCATATACACATGTCTGCATACACAGCACCCAGATTGCCTTTGCTTTTTCCTAGAAGTGGAATAAAAAGGGAACTAGTGACTTGGAAGGACTAGTTTATTTCTCTACACATGTGGAGTTGCAAAGTAATTCCATTAAAAAAGTTTTCCTTAAAAACTGCCATGATAAAACAATTAAATATCCCAGGAGCAGTCACTGCTCAGAAACAAGTTTTTAATTTTCCTCTCTTTTGTTAGTTTTTCACAGCTGTTTCTTCTATTACTTATTTATTTATTTATTTATTTGCTTTCTTTTAGGACCCACTAGTTAAGCCTGCTTATAGCCAAGGTGTCAGGTTCAGTTTTGTTAAGGTTTTTGTTAAGTTTGTTTTGCTAAGTTTTGTGAAACTTTGTGAGTTTTGTGCATATTTATCCAGGCCAGATCCTGTGGTTAAGTCCACAGCAGCAAGAAACTTCCACTGACACTAGGACCCAGAATCCAGGGCAGGCACCAAAGAAATCTAACTTGATCAACGAGAGGGATCCTCTTGGTGGCACACAGGTGACCAGCTGGCTGGTGAGGAATATACAATTCAAAGGATATCCTTGGAAATTCATTTAGTATCTTAAACTTATGGAATGCTAAGAAAACAAGAAATATTTTACTTACAAGAGGACATGAATTTCCACATCTCTGTCCAAGGCAAGTGTAGTCAGTGGCTGAATGAGGTGTTCACACTCATATAATTTCCTCAATCTTCTTCTGGAAAAAACCCCTTTCTTCCCATTTATTTTTCGTTGCAGTTTCACTCATTTTCCCTGCCTTGGTTTCATGGGCACGATTTTCTTTCTATCACTATTGAGTTAGAGCCCACGCTCTGGAATAGTACAGTTATGCCAGTGCTAATCTGACAGAAGTGAAATCAGAATAATGGCCAACATTTTCTAGGAACAGAGTTGAAGCAGTCTTTGTGCTCACAACACGGCTACTGTGCTGAGAAACACCTTGTTGGCTTGGATGAAGGTTACTGAACTGCAAGTTGTGCATAGGTCTTAAAAGCAAAGTTCTTTGGATCATGAGAGCCTGTAATAGGACATAAATGGACATTTCATCTAAAAAGTGCCTGCTCATACACTGTCCTCACACTATAGCTAATGCAGCAAAATCTGAAATGGGTTCTATGTGACAATTTATCCCCCTGGTTACAGAAAATAATGTCTTGTAATATCAGTAGATTTTCTGTAGTACTTATGTGTTCTATTAAGATGTTTTGCCTGCTTGTAGTGTGAGCTTTATTATCAGTTTATATTATTTCAATAAAACCTGTTATTTTAGATTGTATTTTCCTGTGTTCAAATGTTTATTCATTTAATTTTCTTGTTGCTTAGGTGCTCACTTTATTTCTTTCAAACTTAATAGCTGGGGGAAAAAAAGGTGTGTTGAATGCTCTAGTTGCAAAAATCAGCAAAAGTATAGAGGGCGTGTCTTTGGTGTTTGGGGTCATTTTCATAGGGATAGCATTCATATTTTTAATGAAGATATTGGTTATTTGCATAAAGCCTGTGTGGCATATTTCATTGAAGGATCTGAAACAATTTTGAAACCATTCAATGAGCACAGCTTCCTGAGGAGATGAGGACTTTGTAGATGGCATGGAGGTACAATCTGTTAAGAAGGCTACCCAGAACTTTTCCAATCAAGATACTGTTTTGCTTGCAAGAATTTTTAGGGTGAAAATTTTGATGCCAGACATCTTCTTCTTACCCTTGCTGTGTTTTATCCCTCACCTTTCAGCTCATATCTTCCACAGGTAGCAGCACAGCTCTGGAGATGGTAAGGAAACTCTCCCATGTCTTTAGGACATGACACAGATGTTCTCAAAGAATGTCAGAAACGCATTTCTGCACTGGGTAAGAGAACTATGTGAAACGTATCTCTTGCAGACTGAGGCTGTTGTTTGGGACTGTAAGACACAGCCTGCAGGGACACAGTACAGCAGTCTTGAGGTCGGGTGACGGAAGGACTGTTTCAAGCACACTCCCAACCACACATTTCTGGGAGAATTTACAGAGCAAATAAAGTCCAATTTACCATTGCAGTGGAGATTTTCACCCTCGGTAAGCCTATCTCAAATTTGAGTGTATTTCAAATCTCTGAAACTATGTAAAATGTGCTTATAAGCGACTAAGATTTACCAGATTAATTCCTGAGAGATTCTATCCATGTCAGGCATGCCCCATCACAACTGCAAATGGCTTTTCTTGCAACTGGAACTGAAATTCAGGTTATCTAAACATATGTATCTACACTGCAGCTATGCCTGTGTAAGTAGGTGTGTTGGAAAAGGAAACATGGAGGCAAATGGGATAAGGACTATGTGAAAAAATATCTGGAGGGGGACTGAGCAGATCTCAGGATAAGGATGCTGGGCAGGCACTTTGGGAGAAGAGTTTGGACAAGAAGCTGTATGGTGGAAAAATGGGGTTTATGCATCTGTTGTTGAAAACCCTGAGGGAAAGAGACTGAGCATGATTTGTGGAAATCATGGAAAGAAAATGGAGAGCTGGTGTTAAAATTTTGTAGAAAAGTGCAACTTGGAGGAAGTGGGCAATCAAAGTCCAAAGTGTGAAGCCATGCATGGTTTGTGCCCAGAAGTGCTGATCTCCCAGAGAACAGCAGGGAACCCAAAACTCCTAGGTCTGATGAGGGCCAGTGTCTATGAAAACCACCACATTGTCCACACAAGGCATCTGCACTGTGAAACTCTCTTTATTTGTATGCCCTGCATAACTCATGATGTATTCAGTGAAGAGGATGAACCTGCTGCGCTAACAAGACAAACACAGTAATCTGGTATTCCTACCCATTAACTCAAGTGGCTAATGTTTTTGTGATTGATGTCCACCATCCAGAAAGTGCCACTGATGGCTGTTCATATGACATAAAGTGACAGTTCTGGGTGGGATTTTTTTCCGTTTATTGTCTTAGGCATAAACCAAAATGTGGTAAAAGAACTTCATGAGATTCTGTCAATCAAAAACTGTGAAACATCAAAATTAAGGTTACCTCTGAGAACTTTAATTTGCTTCTGTACCTGCATCTTAAGTTGGCATCATCACAATCTATCTTTTCCCCTTGCTTCATTCAATTCAATGTTAAGGTAAATGCTTAGTTAACAAACAGGTTTTCAATATTGTCACCTCCTCACTGCTCAACATATGAACCAGGGTCTTGCACACAATTCAAATCCTGCTCTGAACACAGAATTATTTGTTTTCCCAAGGGCTTCTTTGTAAAACTTTCCTAGCACCTCTGGGAGATGAGTGTCATTATTCCCATTTTACAGTTGGTAATAATGGTACAAAGAATTTGGGCCCCAAAGTATTCACGAGTTTGCAATGTTCAGTTTAAGAACAACAAAACCAAGTATTTATGAGCATGTAGCATTCTACAATAAAATTAAATTTACTTCAATTTCAGTTTTGAATGCTTATTGCTTCTGTAAATCAGACTCCAGACACCCATAACACAAGAAACACACAATTATTGACCACCTGTTCAGTGACTTGCCAAGCATCCCACAGGAATTCCCTGACAGATGCACAGATAGAGTAAAATTCCCTATGGTTGCATTCAGCTCCCTTAACCATGACACCTTCTCTCCTTTTTTTTTGCAGCCTCTTATGTTGGCCACTACATGTGGGATTATTTCATCAAATCTGAGCCACTTAGAAGTTAGCCCCAAGCTGGTCATCATGCCTCTCTCTCTTTGACAAAAGGGAGATTGGCTGAACCACTAAACCTCTGTAGGCATAAACTGGACGGGAGAGTGGGTGTCCATCCTTACCCACTGGCTACAGAAAGATTCCAGACTAGCTTAATAATTAGCACCCAACACCTAGAAGGCTAACTTATGGTAAAATAAATCCTTCCCAGTATTACTTTATTATCTGCAAGAAAATAAGTAGACAGCATAATTCTTCACAAAAATCTGATAAATGCCCAGTGTTCAGGTTCACTTTTTCAAATAAATACAGCAAAATTTATGCAGGTGGAGCATGTAAATAAAAATAGCCTCATAATGCATATGTCTAGACAGGGTAAATTAAACCATAATTATTACTAGCCTTAATTACCCAACCTTATATCAGTCTACACAGCTTCTGAAGGTAGTTTAGTCACATTCTTGCAAAATTGGCTTTGCAAGTAAAACCCTACTTAACTCAGGCAGGACATGTCCTTGTCTCAGTCCTCTTTTTAATCTCTTACGCACATTACTGCCTGTATTATCACATTTTGTGATAATAATAAAGAGCCCATGTTCCGTATCCTAACAGAGGGTGGAATTTTCAATCTATAGAGAATCAGCTCAAATTCAAAGCCTTTGCTGAAGGCTATGTGATCAGCAACCCTTAGATAAAATAGGGTAACTGATCTTGAAGCCAAATTTTTGGGGGTCTAGCAAATCAATTTTATCATAAGTGACTATGTTCTCTGTCTAACTAACAGAGAGAAATAGATGGTTTTAAAGACCCTCAGAAAGTAACTTTCCCTTTCTAAATCTTGGCATCTGGACCTTCCCCCTGGAGTCTGACTCCTAGAACAACACAAGGCAAAGTGATCCAGTCTTGATCCACTCTTCTCCAAGTGAAAACCATGTTAAGCCTATGATCTAGACACAACACTGAAATCAGTCAATAAATTCTAATGTTTTGGAAAAGGCTGCCTCAAGATGCCATAGAATGCCAACAAAGTCATGCAAATCAGTAGAAAAACCAGCACAGCCTTTATAAGAGGTTACAGCTAATGTTTAGAATGAAGAAGCTATCCAGCTTCCCACAAAAGTCAATCAAAATTATTTATCATTACCACTCCTCTGCACAGATTTTGAATCTTGGACAATTTACAGTTGCTGTATCAAGCGTCTTAGCCAACCCCATGTGTTGCCTTTGTACTTCTACTGGTATGAAATGATAGGGTGTTCTCCAACAGCAAGGTCTTGGAGCAATGGCACAAATGCAGCAGAACAGCTGCTGGTGTGAACACCTGGTGCATCTCCAGATATCCACAACTGACTGAACAACAACCAGGTGCACAATATCAGCTGCATGCCTGAGGTGTATCAGTTATACAAAGTGGTAGACTGCAGCTGCTGCTATCTGCTGTGGCAAAGAATGCATGTTCATACCCCCAAAACAAGAATAATTAAGCAGAGAGAAAAAAAAAAAGAAAACATAGGACTGCTGGTACAGTGTTCAGAGTGGGTTCCATGTATGTGCAAACACAATGCACAGAAACACTCATCAATTTCTCACTGATGAAATCCCCAGCCTGAGCCTTCATATATCATATCAGTGCAAAACTTCATCAAATGCAGGAACAGAGACAGGTAGGTCTTGTCAGGATTTACAAAAGACACAGGAATACAGCTAATATCCAATACAGCACTGTCTCTGTGTGCTCCATTTATTTTTTCTAAGACATTGTTCAAAAAGGTGCAGCCAGAGTCATCCATTTCACGGATTAAAAAAGTGAGTCTTTTCCAAACTGTAATATTTTTTATTTCACATTGTCTTCAATCTCTAGTCTTCAATGTGCAGGCACAGTTGTCTGCCCTAAATCTCATGTACGTATGCATCATGACTTCTTCATAAAAGGACAGTAGAATGTTGAATAATATGTAAATTTTATGTTGTAATGAATTGGGTCCTAACATCTTTAAAGGTCAGACACCTGATATAATACATCATGTCCTTTAATATCAACTACAAAATAACTGTAATAAATTTTGCTAGTACCATATCCTCACACGCTGTTACCCACAAAGAAGCACCAAAGGAAATGTGTCATTTGTCAAAACATGTAGGGAAGGTGATGTGTGTACAAGTAATTTTAAAAGTATTGCTAAGGTTAGGCATAGTTATACAAGTTACAAGGTTGACTTTTCAGGGAAGTAGCACATTGTCAACAAGCCTGTTGCTTAAATTCCCTAGAAGATTCATAAAGCCACAAGGTTATATCTTTTACAGTGAACTCACATCTAATGAAATGTCTGTGAATTAAAATTAGCTAGCAAAAGCCAGACACATGGCAAATCAAAATTATTGCTGTTGATGTAGAGTTAACAAAACACCAGTTTTGTTTTTAACTTAAAAACCAGTTTATTTTGTCACAAATTCAGTAAACCCTATAAAAGTACCCTTTAGGCCCAAAAGTTAAACATGTTTAAATACCTTGTTGAACAGGAAAATCATGGACATATGTTTCAATTTAAGCACATCCTTAAATGTTTAATATAAGAGGTACTGAGCAGTTAAGTTCAATAGGCATTTCCTTAGCAGAATATCTCCTGGCAATACTGATGCTAACTGGAGGAGAGATAGAGAAAAATGTGAAATATTATACACAGATTTTGCATACTGTCATGACTGTACCCAAGATTCCTTGGGCACATCAGAGTGTAAAAATGATAGGACAAGCACACAAAAAAGTTTGTAGCTCTCTGATAAACTTTGACAAAGATAATATGTGAGCCAATTTATTGCTTCTTCACAGTCTGCACAGGTAGGCAGCAAAGCCAAGGACAAGCAATACACACACTTACTGTTTTCTTCTCTGGCTCAATTTGTGCCTACTCTTCCTGTCTTTGAAATGTGAAGACAACAAACCCATTACAACCTATGTGAGTGGCCAAAAAACCAAACTGTACTTTACAGAAATAACAAAAAATATGGAGTGCCCCTGACCTTCTAAAAGATAGCAAAAGGAAACTCAGGATCATGCCAGCACGAGAAAAGATGTGTCCAACCATAGGTAATGCCACGGATAAAATTTTGACACTTAACTAAAGGGAACTTCTGTCTAGGTCAATAAATGGTTTGTTGATGCACTATATCCTCCATCAGGCAGTTCTAACAATATGGCACTTGATCCTGGTCTTCCAGTATGCTCCTCCTTGTATGGCTGCTCTTTCTCCCACAGACACAGGGTAGGATTGAGATTCTGCTTCACATTCACTCACCTAGATTTAGCCACATCCCATACAGTAGCTACTTGAGAGTTAGGTGTCCAAGTTCCAGTTGGAGCCAACAGGAAGATCTGGGCCTTGCTTCTTTTGCATGTGTGGCAGGTTCTGGTGCTGCCTGAGTCACTCTGAAGTATCCCAGTGAACCTCATGCTGCTGCTTCCAAAGGGCATGGATGCACGGAGCTGGGCACGCATGCACGGAGCATGAATGGTGCAGCTGACTACCCTGTGAGCTTAAACATCCAGCTCATGAACAGATGTCTGCAATGTAGGCCTAGACAGTTAGATAAGAGAGCTTTGAGGTGCTCCCACACTTGCTGTTTTTCTTTGATAAGACCTACTTAGCCAAGATCAAACTGTCCACCCTTTATAAATAATGGCCTCCAGAATGATTGTCTGTTGCTGGGAACATCTAGAACTCTGAATGCCAGGCAGGAGTGGTGAATGAACAGGTTTCATTTCAGCCCTAATGAACAAATGCTTTCTCATTAACCATTAAACTAAGCCCCAACAAGAAGCTCTTTAACAACTAAACCCAGGAGGAATGAACATGGTGCTGTTTTTATGCATTTCTTTGTTGCCACTCATAATGTATTGTATGTATTGTTATAGTTCATATTATTTCTGTGGTTCTACGGAGTTATAGGTGTGGTCAGTGGCAGAAAAGTAGTCCCAGAAGCTAAAGCCCCTCTGAACAGGAAGTGTAGAAGGGTTCCTTTGGCTCTCTTGCAGCAGGAACAGACAGACCTGAACAGAAACACCATGAGAAACAGAATAATCAGTGAGATTTCAGTCTGTCTACTTGCCTACCTTGCAAAAGTCTTTGGAAAATTACTGCTTAAGCCTGTGAAGCATTGTACGGGGGATAAAATGTGCAAATTGTTACTTTTATACATATTTCCTAAGATACATTCTTCCTCTGATACCAGCACATAACCATCATGTATTAAAGAAATACGGTATTTCCTCATTAGTGTAAAACAGATGTATATTATAGGATTAGCACCTTAAGAATATAATTTTAATTTTGCCATTTCATAAAGAAGCCTTAATTCATAAATGTTAATGACACTGGGGAGTAACAGTCTTTTCCCTGGAGAAAGATTAGACCTTATATCATACTGTATATTATCGGACAGAGTTTAAACTCAGATTTTATTGTTGTGTGAATTTGATGACTTTTTTTTAGAGTTTATTCCATTATGTAAAATATTTTCATTTACATGAAAATTTTAGATTTGAATATACATGACATAAACATAATTTTTTAACCACTTAAACCATTTCTGTTAAGGCATCACAGTTCACTCTCAAAGAGTGTGTCTTTACAATGCATTTTTACTTACTAGTGTTGTTTACCACAATGTGTGATCCACAATCTTCTAAAACTGTTTCCTACATTTTAAATTAATTCTAATATAGGTTTATCAGTTCCTTGTTATGGTGCAGAACTTATATTAAATTCTGTGATCCATAAAACCTTTTTTTGAATGACACATAGTTTAGTTTTTCATTTAGAGGCTATAAAAGTGTTCACAAAAGTTATGTTGGAAAAAAAATGATTGAAAGTGCTAAAACACTGTACAGAATATAAAATCCTTTCATAGACTTTTTATGACACATGAAACATGAGTCTTAAAGGTTTAATGTTACTGACTTTTATACAAGGCTTTTTAATTCTTGATTCCAGTTATGGTTCTGCAAATGAACTGTGACATTAAAAAGAATCAGGCTGGAACTGCCTTAGCTTTCTCTCTAGATGAGTTTCTCCTGGCCATGAAGGGTTCACATAATCTGCCCCACCCTGCCCACGTCTGGTTAGCACTAACTCGCTATAGCAGCAGCCAAGTGTAAATCCTGCACTGCATTAAATCTGCCTAACATCCTCCTCAAATTTGTCATTTAGGTTAGGTGGGCTTATAAATTGTTAAGAAGGGTGAAGTGTTACTTAATTTCCCTTTCTCTTAATATTTAATAGTGTGCTACAACAATTGGGCACGTGATTTAATTGACTGAATACAGAACCAGCACTGATATATACTCAAATAAAGGGAGACAAAGCCAGTTACTGCATTATTTGCATAGGGGTAAAGAAGCTCATGCTATTGGGACCAGTCAAGGAGAAGGTTCTTACACCTTCTAACAGCTAAAGGAAACCAAATATTCACACACAGACCACTCTCCCAGCTCAGCAGATTTCAAGGACTCTCCAAAGGAGTAGCATCACACATCCTCTGGGCCTTCACGGGGGGATCTGTCTCTAGAAAACAATTGTACGTGATATGTTCTCAGCCAAATGTAGCCATGGTGCAGCTGGAGGGCTTCCCCAGCACACCAAGTGACCCGCAGTACATACACCACATCAGGGACTACTCTTGGGGGAAGGAACTGCAGTCTTACTGCTCTCCTAGAACCCAGCTCTGCACCTTGGATAATCCCATTTTGCCTGAAAAGTGGATCCCAAGGACTCCCAAGGACTTAGGGAGGCCTGAGAATGACCAAACCTAGGTTTTCTTTGACCTGGACATTTGCAGCTGCCTGGTTCAACAGGTTTACCTGAGCAAGTTTCCTATATAGTCAACAGAAAGAAAACCCCACCTTGAAATAAGTATCTTATACGAATAGAAATGCCTATTTCTCTCCACAAAGGCAGCCAGGATGACTAAGTCAGGTGTAGATTTATATATTGGATTTCAGCCTTTGAGTCACTGGCAGCAGCCAGTCGAGAGATCACTGCAGTAGCCAACTGTGCCATGCAAGGGCTGTGTCTTGTAATTCCCTACTGTTTGCATCTATCTATAACTGAAATTCCTTTATCTCCAAACACAATAGCCCTGTCTCTACTTCTTACTGAGAAGAGCCCTCAGCTTGTGCAGAATTCTGCCCACATATCATTAAAGGTACACATAAGAGCCCAAGTTGTTGTGGGTCCTTATTTGCCACAACTTATTTGGACAAGATGGGTGATTCTGGAATGTGCTTAAGGCCAGGCCCCAAACCTGTTTAGTACAAGTTTACTTGTACAGGTACAGTCAAAAGCTGCAGGTGAAGAGAGCCTTTAGCTTGCTAAGTAGTGCAAATGTAATATTATCAGTAGATGAAGTGATTGGCTGGGACTAAGTACCAAATTACTTTGGGGCTTGATGGAATCAAAATATTTGCTGTAGATTCTTGTTCATGCTTGCTTTATATTTCATTACAAAATTATTATAGCTGTAGTATGCACACTTAACAAATTTCAGAGTATGCCATGTTATAAATTATTGAAAGGAAACCTCACTACTCTCTACAGGGTTCAAAAACCTCAATAAAAGTTTTCTGGGTTTCTCTTCTCTTTTTAAATCCAATTACCAAGTGGCAAAAACACATTTACAGCAAAAGTTAATAGTGCATGATTGTGAAGCAACAATCTAGTTCGTGAGCACTCTGTCCAGCAAATGTTATGAGCAGTGTGATTCAGCTGCTGATGAAGAAAAATTAAATGCTATTACCACAGTACATTGATCTATTCTGAACTGATTTTATAATTCCAGGGTTTGCACTGGTTGCTCTTGAAGATTTGACAAGCATATTAAGGGCAGACAGAAAAAAAATTGTATATTGTACATCAACATTAGCATACAAACTTTGTTTCCATTTTACTTTTTTACGGTTTTTTATTTAGATTTCATCTAGGGAACATGTTTGAGCTGCGTTTGTTGGAAGACGTATTACCTTTACAGTGTGAAGGAGAAGAAAAGAAAAATAAAGCTGTAAAGTGCCATGAAAAGCTGTCTGCTACAAGAGCAGTATTTCTCTCCTGACAGAAAAGCTCCATGTTCTTTTTCCAAAACCCCTCACTAAACTCAGAAACATTGATCCAGACATTTCTATTGCTTCCTTGCTCCACAGGTTGATTACATACCTCACAAAAACTTAGAGCTGTTGTAAATTTTCGAACAAGAGAAAGCATACCACTTATCCACACCGCAGTAGGATGGCATTTTCACTTTCCTTATAGCTTCCCCACCCACCATTTCCATTCAGACTCAGGACAGATTAAAATATTAAGTTATGTTAAGCTGTAATGTAATGTAAATACAAATTAGAAGTAAGGTCTTGCTCTCAAAGACCTGTAAAAGCTATCCAGTAATTTGAAGAATCCTTTTTCATGATATTTCACAAAAAGGGACAAAATTGTGGTGAAAGAACGAAGGTCAAAATCTGGATTCTTTTTTAGAGTTTTTTTTTTTCAGTAAGTGCTTGGATAAAAGTTCCAGTGCCCAATTTCAGGTGGAAGTATATTGGGAAAGGGGGTCATTTTCTTACAGTGGGTTATCTTACAGTCTCAGGTCTCCCTTTTACCCTTGCTCTCCCTTCAGGACTTCACCACTTCAATGCAGCCTTTTGGAGCTTCTCTCTGTAAACCATCCATTTTGTCAGAACAAACCCATACTCAAAGCTTCCTTCTTCCTTGTTCTCAATGTTGTCTAATACATGACTTCTGAGGTGAGAAAAGATATTTTCTCAAGGATTTTGAGGAAAGGAAGGTTAGAAATGAAACTAGCACCTAGACAAGCGTCACCTCTTGGGCAAATGTTTTTACAACAGAGACAACGCATTTTTTTCCTCAAAAAAATAAAAAATATCTGAATCACAATAATTGTTAACTACAGTTAAAAATTTTGAAAGCAATTGTAACCAACTGGACTATATGAGAGAGGCTGGAGTGGGACAAAAGAAGAAGACATTTTCTTAAACTATTGAATTAAGGTAGTGATAAGGGATAGAAGGAAGAGTGAAAAGATGAAGAATTACAAGATAGCAAAGGAATTTTTTTAATAGGAAGAAGTGAGTTAACTCCCTGCCAAAGTTCAGTAAAGTTACCTAACCTGCATGAATGCTGAAAATAAACACAGAAGGAGTACCACAAGGATGTAAAGCAGAGCAAGAGAGAAACAACATTAAAGTAGGAATAACAGCACTAGTAAGGAAAGCAGAGCTAGAAGGAATAACATGAGTTGTTAAGTACAGTTTTCTGCTATACCAGGTGTAGGTACTTGCTACTGGCTGCCATGCTCTCAGAATTCACTTTCATTCTGTGTTTCTTTCCTTGAAAATTTCTTTTACCTCTCATTTACATTTTCTGCTTGTCCCTAAAATTCTTTTCAAGGTATATAATATTTTCTGTTACATTTGGTTAGTTCTAGATGTCTCCTCAGTTTCTTTTCATAGAAACCCTAGTTTATATATTATTAACTAAAGGAAATTCCAAGTCTCCTGTAGATTTGACTATCTAAATCCATGTGTAGGTGACTTGATTACCTTACTTGGAATTATTCATTCTTTTTTTTTATTATTATTAAGATACTTAGCTACAGATACACTTCAGCTTTTATTTCCATTGAATTCAGTTTGAATCAAGTTGTGATTGCTTGATCCAAGACCAGCTCTTCTTTTTTTATCTGAAAGAAAGTCTAAACTAGCACTGTCTCTTAGTTCAGGAAGACCTGGGGAAAGATGTGCTGGGCATGTATCATTGCATGTAGATTTCTAGGCACTTGCTGTTGTCTCTGTTGGGACTAGGCTAATGGGAATTCTGTTTGAGTGTGATAAGTCATTCTTATATTGCCATTAGCACCACTTAATCTAGTACAGCCTGGCTTTCCTCTGCAATGGGGGAAAAAACCTATCTGATACCAACTGAACTTCTAAGAGTTTCCTTCTCTCTTACTGCAATAGAGGATTGCACACAACTCAAAACCGAAGAAACACGTTTATAGCTGACTCCTAGCCCTAGACCAGGACTTCCTTTATCTTTTTTTTTTTTTTTGTGATTCTGGTTCAGATTCTTTCTTTACCCTGGAAGCACTCTCTCCTGGGATCTGCAAAGACATATGCTTCATGTGGGAGGCTGGACCAGGAGGGTCACAGCTGTGGGAGTCAGCTTACACAGACCAGTAATTTCTTTGCCTGGACTGTGTACCATTCACTCTGCCTCCTCAATATGGATATTTTTCTAGATGGTATTTTAACTTACATGTATCATTTTAAATGCTTTAAAAAACCCTGCAAATATATTATTAAATATGGAGCCTGTGAAAAGCTGCCCTTGGCTGGTAGGATTTGAATCTTGTCCATGGTGTTGATCTATTCTGCCTGCAGAGGGAATTAAATTAATGTCAAAGTCTCCTGGCCAATACATATCTACATCCACAAAATGGAAAGCATCTTGATTCTTGCAATAGTGGCACTGAGCTGACTAAAATAATATCCTTTTCACTGCCATTATACTAACACAATATAATTGGGGAATTGCTAGTGTCCCTATATTTAATTTTAGTGCCTCGGCAAATGATCCTAATAGCCTAATGGCTAGATGCTGCTGTTGCTAATGCTGTTCAATTGACTAGGCTTCAAAGTGCATCAATGAGTCTTTTAAGTATCCACTAGAGCTGTAAGGTTTCAGATTACAGCTCTTAAACTATATGTGATCTCTAATGAAAAAAAGGGAAAAAAACGAATTGATAAAGCAAGCTAAGGCTGCAAAGTCAGCAAAAATTGTGCAGGCGATCTAAACTTCACTTTATAACTGGGTGAGCACAGAAATTACATTTGGTCACTAAATAATGCATCTGGGAAAGTAAGAAACAATGCAAATAATAATCCATTTTTTAATAATTAAATCTTAGCTAGGTCACAATGACGATTTTTTTCACAGACTATAAGTATAATCAGGGGATTTGTAAACAAAAAATACTGCCTTGTAACTTTTTATGAAAATTAACTCTTATCTAGTATTGATCCTGATTTGTGCATGTAAAACAAATCTCCTTGGGTAAAATATTCTTAAAGTCAATAATATGCTGTAATCTCATGTGACACTAATAAAATAACACAAATGACAATTCATTTTTGTTTACTTGTCTCCTCTTTAATGGATTGATAAATTTTGTTAAAAAAACCCCACAAACTAGATCTTGGTGCATAGTAGGCATATTTCTAAAACAGTTCTGATTGATTTTTTGAGTCGTTTTTGAAGAAACAATCAATCTTGAGAATTCTTTCCTGAAACATATTTTAATGGCTGTTGATGTATGTTGTGCATATCACAAACACCAAAAATGCTGCGCTCAAGGTCTTAATCCAGCAAACACTTTACACTTGCCTCCCCCAAGCATTTTATTTCTCCAAACATACAAGCAGCTCCAGTGAGGCACAGCTGATTTCACAGATTTCAAGTTAAGCATGTGTTTGCAGATTCTAGCCTAAAAGAAGCTGTCACAGAAAACAATTCTGTCATAATCAGAGTTTATCTGCCTGCAATGCCAGCTGTATTTATTTCAAATTACCCCAAATTAAAATTGCAGCTATTACCATTCCTCAAGAAGCTGTACTTCGCAGCTTCTCAGAAGGAGAATAGGAAATGGTGAAAGTGCTGTCACAGTAGTGCTAGGAACTACATGTATTCACTGAGACAAAACGAGCAAACATGAAACTATTCTTCTGCCAAAGACAATATTCCATCTCCTCAGTTACAGGAGAGAGAGAAAAATAAGCTAATTTACTCCACCTGCACAAACTGCTAAAAGGAAGCAGGGCTTCAAGGTGTTGCGATGCTTTTGAATTTTGTAGGTATGGGCAAATATTTTCACAGGAGTAATCTTAGTAGTCTCAGCTGTTATTTTGATGTTCACCTAAGAGAGCTAAGAGCTCACTAAATGGCAGAAAAATAAAGCCTGAATGGGGAAATGCCACCAACCTATTTTTTCAAAGTGGCAGTGGATTTGGAAGAGTGTTCACTGGACCAGAATGCAAAGTGCTGTTGGGTCCAGTAGAAACGTTCACAGATCCAGGCTATGGATAAACCTGCTGCACTTTTGCACTGACAACTCCAGACTCCTATGACTGTGTATTTGGGCTGTCCTTATTCCCCAGTTACAGACATTCAGGTGTGACTCAGAAGCACTGAAATGAGAACAAGCTAAACAAAGCTAAACTGTTTCCTCTTTTAAACAGAGCCAGCTGGAGTTTTTTTCTGTGTGTGGGTTTTTTTGATGTTGTTTGTTTGGTTTGGTTTGGTTTTTGGTTTTTTAATTTTAAGAAAAATCTCTGCCTGATAGGTTTTCTGGATCAGAAAGGATATTGTCAATGCCTGGTAATTCTTCAATAAAAAGCAGGAATTGCTGCAAATAAACTATACATTTATTACAAAATCAGAGTATTTATTTGTCATTTATTTTAGTTTATTGCTTACAAGGTAATCTAATAAATTCTTCCTTGTCAACAAAACCAAAGAAAAAATGTTCATATGTAAACCATAGCAATTTAACAAACTACATATCCTGAAAATTCCAGTTTAAACCAGTTAAATTCTCTGGCTAAACAAGTTTTCAGTGTTGCTACTCTGTTGTTTAAATATCTACTCCAGAGACAGGTTAACCTTTATGCTTTCTGCTATCTGTAGGTATGCATAGGCTGAAATACCTTCCTACCTCTTCCTGATTCGATTTAAGGAAAAAGATTACTTGAATTACGTTACCTATTAAGTCCTTTGCTTTGTTTTTGCCTTAAACAGCCCCACTTCTAGTCCTTAGCTCCTAGAAATTCCATCCGGCCCCCCACCGTTCCTTAAAACAAACACTGCCTATTTTATTATTTGCAGTCCTGCCATCTCTCTGCTGGAACAAAAGGGTAGATTGTCTGCTGCAGGAGACACCTGGAAAGTGCACAAAGTACAAAGGCCAGAATTCAAAGGAGTTCCCAGTGTATTCAACAAGCAATTACTTCTGCTTCTGATGGGAGACTGTCATCTTCAAACACAAGGCATTCTTTGGAAAGATTAGTCCAAATTACATTTTATTACATTGGCCTTCTTGGACGGCCTAAACTTCATCTCGTTCTTATTCTAATGGAATTCAATCAAGGGTATTAATATATTGTTTATGACATGTTTGGAGTTCTTGTGTTATCAGCACACATTCATGAGAGGAGCTTCAAACAGTATCAGATAACAGTGAGCTGGATGTTGGATGTTGTACAGCACAGGGGATTTTATCATCTTGTTGAACCAGTGGCAGTGATTAAATTAAACTGTCTGAACAAAGCTTTTGCATGTCAGACTGTTGAATGGCAAAATGAAAGAGTGACACACTTCAAAGATCAAGGAGAGAGAGAGCTGAAAAATCATACTTACATAACTTCTTATTTAATATACTGATTAGCTGAACCATTGGCTGCCTGAGCTTTTACTAAACAATAAGCAGAACAAAATATTTTATGCATCCAAGCATCAATACACTACATGTGAATGCCAAGGTGCATACAAAGTTTTTGTGTTGTTGTTCTCTCATCTCTGTGAGCACCACACTGAATCTTACCAGTTTTTCCCTGCCATATTTTCAAAAAATTTCCAGAAAATATGATTTACACTAGTTTCTGTTATACTTACTTTTATATTTGTGAGGTCCAAAGGCAAAATTCTTACATCTTCTCTAAATGTGTAACACCAATATGCATCATTACATAGACACCAGTAAGACTGTTTGTGGGAATAAAAAGTGTTCATTAAAGTAAGGGCTAAAATATCCAGACCCCAGGCTTTTGAAATGCAACGTGGTAAATAACTTATGTTCCTTTTTCATGTCATTTAGAAGAAAAAGGAAAAAAAAAAAGAAAAAAAGTGCTAATATGGAAGACTGGTTGAAAGAGAAGTAAATACAAACTAAGGACCTATTGTTGTCCCAGACTGTCTAGTTTCTGAAAGTAATGACTTTAGACAAATTTCATTTGTATATATGAGAGCTTTTAATGTGTGCAGCATGATTTACAGTTTAGCATACAGATTGCTGATATTTTTGGTATGGGCTCAGATATCTTCCTTCTGCCAAATCTTATGTAAAAAAATCCTGCTACCATTTCATCTGTTACACTGCAATCTCCATAAAAAATAGCTTTCTTCAGAAATCCCAAATAAGAGAGTCCTGGATTTAAAATAAATAGGCTGAACCAAAAGGCAATTTCTGTTGCAAGGTTTAGCTGAATCTTCACTGACGATGGATTATTGGTAAGGTATTCATCTTTTAAAATATTCATTTCTAGCATAAGTCAAATTTTAAGAAACATCAGAACGATTTTTTTTCAATTATCTGAGAACCCAGAATAGGTCTTGACCTTGTGCACAGTGTTAACATAATAGGAATTACCATTTCTTATCAATATTAATTTCATCTGATTACTTTACTTTGTACACTTAAGCTTTAGTACATTTTCTGCATAAATAAATATATTTCCTTTATTTATACAGCAAGATTAATTTGTTTTCATGGGAAAAAATGAAAGCATCCTTATTTTTGTTAGAGCTGTGGCTTAAAAAACATCTTCTTCAAAACTTCCAGTGTTTTTATTTGATAGTAATATTCTTCCTTCTTGTAGAGCCACAGTGCAATGACATCCATTAACATTCAAAACTAGAGAACACTTTCAAATTCAAATACACTTGAGATGGTACAGTAACAGAAATGGAGCCTGAGGGAAACAATTTTGAGAATAAACAGAGGACCAACCCATTAGAATATTCCACTGTGTATATCAGTTTTTATAATTGGTGGTACATATGTGTGCATACATGTTTGTATTTCATTGCAGCTCTATGAATAAATCAAGATTTAATATTTATGGCAAACAGGCCAAATATTAGATGTTTCAGTGCACTACAGTGTTTATGCAAAAGTACAAAGACACCTAATTATCTGGTGTAGATTTAAATATATCTATGTGTGTGCTTCTTTAAGAAAAAAACACACAGTAACTTTCCAGAGATACTTGTTTATGTTTGGCATTTGAGGAATTATAACCTACAGTATACTACATGTAGAATTTTTTTTTTCTTTCTCTTTTTTCATCATTAAATAGCACTGTATATGAAAAACTTGATAGCCAAATAACATAAAAAGTTCTACTTGCTTGGCAAACGCAATTGCTTAATTTTCTTTGCAAAAAGTAAATATTACATATTAGTGACTTTTGAGGCATGGACAATCTAACTAAAATAATTGAAACCATTTTACTAAGTAGCAAGTCTGTTTTACTATTTTCCCGATATTTTGATTTTTTTTACAAATAATTATACCTAAAATGCCTATAAAAATGCTGGCTTTAGTATCATCCAAGTTCCTAACTTTGCTAAGATGAGCAGCATTATAGTAGAAGGAATCAAGGAAGCTCTTTTGTTTCATTTCAGTTCTGCTACTAGAGAAGGCCAAAAAAAATGGGTCTCATTATTCATGTGCATATTCATGTAAGACAAGGAGAGTGTGACCCAGGTTGTACACCAAGTTACTACATCCCTCTGTGCTGCAGGTTTTTTCAATCTATAGACTAGAATAAAAAATGCATAGTAGCATGTACACAGGTAACATCTATTTCATTGTGTCTAAGCATCTGTACATATATATATATATATATATGTACATAGTACTTTGAGACTTTATTCTTTTGCTTGCCTAACACAGGTGTAACTCACTAGTAAGGAGGGTCAAAGCACTGAATAGCTGTCAGATTATAACAATAGTTTCGAAATTCTCCTGGTGTCTTTCAGTTACTATGTGATTTACTGAGACTTTTCAAATAAGACGGCTTCCAGATATTTGCAGTATAAGGCCCTCAGCATGTGGACATTTATTCATACAACCAGTTGCACTGCACTCAGCTAAAATACTCTATGACTAATGGTAGTTGTATCTCCAAGAATGAAATTCATCTGATCGATAATAAAAGGCTGTGTCTAATTTAATCTAGATAATTAGCAAATTAATATAATTTGATTTATCCACAAAACAAGTCAGACTGTGCCCCAAAATTGCATCTCTCCATCAACAAACAACATGCCTAAGGCAACCAGCTCAGCAGTAGACCTCATTATGGCAAATGTGAAGCTAGACAAGGTGAATCTTTAAGCTGCAAAGTCAGGTTATAGCATGTGGGAAGCAGGTCTCCATAACAAACTGTTCAAGTGCATGGGAATTCTATTGTAGCTTGTAAAAGAAAAAATAAATATATTCCATACAGGATTGCAACCCAAAGCAGAAACAAGATGTGTGTTTTCATGGGCTATATAGGTATGAAAGAGTACAGTAACACTCTGAGATATTTGCTCTTTGTCATCAACTTCTTTTAAATAGGTGCACTTCAAATAATTGTAGTTTTTTAAATTATGTTCTCAACAGCAAAATTCATACTGTGTTCCTAGATCTAAAATAGAACAGTGTTGTGCTTTGGTGGTATTATTCCCCATGGAAATGTGTCAGGAAAAATGACATCTAGTCTTCATTTCCTGTATTGCTAAAGACTTCCAAACCCTGGATAGAGTCTGGGGAAAGCTGCTTGTGAATTCCTTTCCTTACCATGCCTACCTTACAAAGTCATGCAGACACAGGCTTGAACAGTTCCATCTTCCATATTGAAAGTAAAACCAGCAAAGAGTAGAGTCCTGTTTGTCCAGTAAAAGCCTAATTTAGAAAAGAACTTTACAACATGACTTTCTGCAGCTGGAGGACACATTATTTCAACTAGAATGCCTGAGGAGTCCATTCCCATTCCTAACACCTAGGAATATATTAATTATTCTTAAGCATGGCTATTAGAAGCATTAGCACATCAATATAAAGCAAAGAAAAAGGTGGTTTATAGTGCGCAAAAGGAGCAAGGCAATATTTTACTGCCTAAACTATATGCTTGCATTAATACTTGTGGTCAGAATCCATCATCACGCATCAATGCATTCCAGGTTGTGTAGGAAGGAATCACTGCTCTGACTGGCAGCCATAGCATGGATCAAAAGACCAGAGTGATATGCTAATCTGGTTTAAGATGAATAAGCATGTCAGCCGCAGCATTTTATGTAAAACACAACTTGTGAAGTTTTGCAATCAGGTAGACACCAGAGAGGAATTACAATAATCCACGTGAGGTGACAGAAGTCCTACACGGATTAACATTTAAGTTGTGGCCCGAGAAAATATTATCCCCAGCCCAGCAACAGCAACATAAGTGTTGCCAACAGGCACATAAGTGAGTAAAAGGTGTAGTAAGGATGGCATGCAAATGGCTGCTGAGGAACACAAAGAGTAAAGTGACTATGATTACCTTTGGCTAGCGATACAGGGAAAAAATACAAAAAATGTATCTACAGACAACCCAAGGAAGCCATTGAAGTACGTACATGTGTCTTTTATCTCCATAGTATGTGAAACACCTTTGTACCTTTATCTGAAGGCTCAGATAAATGCATCATCAATGTATTTAAACTGGCAATTTGAGATACATCCAAGAGAGCTGGAAAACTCCAGCCAGTGCCTGGAAAGAGAGAGGACGACCCCTACTACATGCAGCACAGGGCTGCAAAAGGTGTTAGCTCCTGAGAGGAATTTTCTTTTTCATATATGGTTTAATACACTGTTCTAATAACAGCTCTTACTTCTTCGCAGAAAGATTACCATCAACTAAAGGAGACGCAGCAAAATCACTGGTGTGCAACACGGCTGCCTACTTAGAAATGGAAAGTCACAGTGAGAGTGTGGTAAGCCAGTGAACTTGGATTGAAGTGGCTATGAAGTGATCACTATGAAGTGATCACCTTATAGAAGTGATTAAAATATTTGTTTAACATTCCACTTTAAATGTTTGCACTCAAGGAAACACTTGTACAAGACCGGCAGCTCTGGTTAGGCCTCCCATCTTCCAGTGAGAGAAATGGTACTCTGGGCTGCTTAAAGGGCATTTATTTTGGACATGGCTTTAAAACACAAAGCTTATGTTAAATGTATATACTGATATTCCTGTGCTTCACTTTGTATGAACAAGGATTTGCTGAGTGTTGATAAATCAAATTATACTTTCCTAGTGAATTACTGTCCATGCTGGACATGATGTGAGTGTACTTTAAAACATAGAGACATATATGTCTATATGTTATATATATATAACATATGTATATATGTTATATATATATAAAAAACAAAGATTATGCATTTTGATAAATATGGAT
>VXAX01007457.1:658544-672213 GCA_013399835.1 Leptocoma aspasia | reverse complement strand
TATGGATAGATTTTTTTTTTTGCTTAGCTGGGATAGGTTGCACCTGGATAAGTGTTTTATGGGGACATTCCCCATGAAACTGGTTATCCTTATTCTGTTGAATGCAATGTTATTTTAATTGAGAAAATTATTGCACATTCAGTGTCAAGTAGTTCAGTGGTGTTTAACCAGATGCTAAGTAATTCAAATAAGTAAGTAAGCTAAGTAAGTCAAATATCAGGCTTCACACTTTGAATATGTGCGTTGCAAACTAAAGATTAAGCGTGTACATGTACATTCACACGTACATAACCAGGCATAATCCTTGTACTGAGAAGCAAATAGACACATAAGGCTTAAGCAGGACCTAAAAAAGTGAGCTGGATTCAGAGCTTTACTGATACATGAAAATAATTTTATAGGAAATATGCAATCCAAGTCCATCAAAGTAGCATGTATATCTGCAACGGTATTTAATACATTCCTGCAAGTTTTGTTTTTTATGAATTTACTACAATTAGTACTTTATTAAGCAAATGAGAGTAAGAGATGTGTAAGCTTCATTACACAGCCTCATATTTTTTTTTGTCAGTGTCAATGTCAGTCCTCTGTCTTGCTGCTCTTCTCTGGGTGTCAGATTTGAAATTGGCTTATGAAGTTTTTCAGAACTTCATCAAAAGCTGCATTACATTTAAATAAGTTTATCACCCCGCTGTTTCTTCTTGATTTTGATAATGAAACATTTTAAATGCCCCTACCATTCTGTCTGACTCAGAGAAGCAAATAACAGAAAGTTTTCCCTCATGTTTTTGGCTTGGGACGCTTTAATTGTTGCTAGACTGTGTAGGAGTTGCTTACTCTTCTCACTCTCCAAAGGTTGACCCGTACTTCCAAAAAACATTTTGGACAATTGAAGAATGTCATAGTCTTGGCCACCACTCAGGCCACTTGTGAGGTTTGTAGCCTGTATTATGTTTAGCTTGTTTGTAGGCAAAACCTTTGGACTGTCACAAAGCCTGTGAACAAATATTTAGCTTGCACTAGATTTCAGCAGGGCTGCTGTAGGGGAAAAATAAAGAAATAGTAACTAAGTATATCTTTCAAGGCCTATTTGTACGAAGTCTCCTCTAAGACAAAAGAATCAACAAGACACTTGCAACAGTGCCATCTGCTGACTCCCATATAGTTAGCCCTAAAACAGGATTCATTTGCAACAGCTACAATTTTGCAGCAAAAAGATACCCACAGTAATCAGGAATGCCTTAATTTTCATTTTAACCAGTAAAAAACAAATGGATATCCGTAGCTGGACACTGCCTGTGGTCAGAGAAGTGCGCTGTCTACTTTCTATATTTACAAACAGCATCTAAAAGAATAAGACATGCTAAGTTGTAGAACACAGAAATATTAAAATAACACATCATATATTAATGTACTCATGTTTGGAGCTACAAAGGAGCTAGTTATGCACAGTTAAAGAAAATAGTGGGATTAAGGAAAAAAGCAAAAGATCTTGAGTCTAATGCTCTATATTTAAAACTCTGGAGAAATTAGATAATTCTTGAATTAGCACTTACACTGTACCATTCTTTTGAAAGGGAAACTGTGATGACCCAGGTAACTTAAAACCAGTAAGCATCACAAAAAAGCCAGGGAAAATTAATGGAAAAGCTAATAAGCTGATGTGGGATTCAATTAATACAAAATTGAAGGAATGAATATAATTAATGATGGTCAACATGGTTTTGTAGAAAATAGGTCTTGTTAAATAAAACTTGCTTCGTTCTTTGATGGGATTATTAATTTGGTTTATAATCAAGTCACTATCTGTAATTGAATGCTTTTGGACTTTCATGGGAGTTCTGACTTTAGAAAACATGACAGCCTTTTATTTTTTTAATGGCTCATACAGTCTCAATAAAAACTCCTTTCCTGAGTTTCAGGAATGGATAAATCTTCCAAAAATCAGTATTCAAAAGCAAAAGCAATGTTGAGACATGATTTTAATAAGGAAAGGGCATATAAACAAGCACACATTGTGACCATCACAGGCCAAAGTCAGGATGGTTGCTCCTGCTTGTGTGTGATCTTGAATTATATTAATTCAAGATCACACACAAGCAGGAGCAACCATCCTGATTTTTGCAGGGTGCTACAAGGT
The DNA here is from genome assembly GCA_013399835.1 of Leptocoma aspasia. NCBI lineage: Eukaryota > Metazoa > Chordata > Aves > Passeriformes > Nectariniidae > Leptocoma > Leptocoma aspasia. Next base: position 670,073 of record VXAX01007457.1, on the reverse strand, counting down.
TCTGTAGCTGAGCTGATGCTTTGTCATGGATAACCTGGAACTAAATGACAAAATTTTGTCTGATACGATTTGTAGTTTAGAAAAAAGCTGGCAGAGTGGTAAATGTAAAGAGAAGGCAGACAGAAAGAGGTTTTGAATTGTTCAGTAAGGTGGACCAATTAGAATGAAAGGCATTTTAATGCAGATATATGAAAAGCTAAGGAACTGGCAACAGGTTGGGTCATCCTTTAAAAGTGGACAACCAACTTCTGTGAAACAGTGAAACTCCAAAAAGGACTTAAGAGGCTGCTGGGAAAGCATTAAGAAAAACAAATTGTGAGTGTGATATTGGAGCAAATCAGAATGATCTTATCTCCACACACCACAGGTGAGATTGCTATCAGACCGAAGGGAAGGGGAAAACCCCACAGGTTGCAAAGAAGACCAGAATGAGTACCGGAAAGAAAAAGAAAAATGTTTTACAGAAAGAAAAAATCCTTTCAATTTATCAAAAGGAAGACAGAGCGGTAACTTGATTATAATAGCTCCCTCAGGAGAAAATCCCACACACTAGAGAGTTCTTTAGTTAAGAAGGAAAAAGCATAACAAGCAGCTGTGTACTGAGCTCAAGCCAGATAAATTAAAACAAGAAATAAGGCACACAAAGTTTAACAGAGGAGATGATTAACTGTGGAACAAACCAACAAAGGAATAAGTGGATACACTATCTCTATTAATGTCTTCAACTAAAGAATAAATGTCTTGTTGGATATGCTTTATCTAAACACAAGTTATTGAACTCAATAGAGAGATTGTTGGGTGAAATTCAAAGGCTTGTGAAATACAGGAAGTCAGAGTAGGTGATCTAATGGGAATATTTGCAAAGACTAATCTTAGCCTCAGGATACTAGTCTCCTTGGGTTACCTTTTCAGAGTTTCCTTTAGAGAGCAATTCAGAATAACTTTAGTGCTCTCTTTGCCCCTCTCCACTGAGAGCTTCCCTCTCCCCACTGACTGCAGAGAAAAACAGAGGTTAAAGAATAGTTGAAATAATCTGGGCTTTGTTTTTCTTTTTCTACAAAAATATCACCACCATAAAGTATAGAATTGCAACTTCATTAAATATTTGGGAAAGGGCTTAGTGGGTGTGGGGAGAACTGGGACCGAGATGGGGACAGCTCTCTTTTCACTCATTAACCCTTGATAAACTAATCCGATTATACCGGGAGCTACACCTTGTTCCTGAAAGATTATCATCTATGGAGACAGGCTGAAGATTAATATGGTACTTCTATCCTACCCCCTTAAATATCCTACTTTAGAAAATCTCCATCCTACCACCATTCCCCTATCCTTTTGGAGAACAAAGAGAAGAAAGAGATTCAGAAACATATCTGGTGGACAGAAATGCCCTCCTCACCAGAGGCCAGGTGGGAGTATTCATCCTGCTCCTACCTTCTATTTTCACTGCTGGAAATGGTAGGAGTTATCTTAATTCTTATGTAATCTACCACATCTAATAAACTTGACTATTTATTTGGTGTTTATTTTAAACTGTGATGCTGCTATGGTATGGGTACATCCATTGGTATATCCTTAGCAGCGGAGGTATATCTTCCTACACTAATTAGTCTATGTGGCACCCTTACCTTGAGTGTGCCTTCTTGTCTTAAAAGCTGCAGATTGCTGAGTAACCACCAGAAAGTACTTAAACANAAAAAAAAAGAAGAAAAGCCAAAGGGGCTATGAACTACAGCGGGTGACAGAATTTATTTCAGTGCAGTTTCTAAGACAGCTTGTGTAAATTCTATTACTCTGAATGAAAGGGAAAAGACGCCACTACCCATTTGCCATGCTGAAAACTCTCTTCTGTGGCCATTTTACTGTTGCTATGTCCTTTCTTAGTAAAATTTAAATACAAAAAATACAAAATGTTAAGTTCTTAAACCTCAATTCTCTCTTTTGTGATCCAAAGTCATGCAATCAATAGCACACTTTTTTTATTCCTCCTTCTACTATTTAAAATGTTTTAAAAATAAATCAAAAGGTTAAATTGCACCAGTCCTTCATTAAACTGGAAATTGATTCTAAAATACTATTTATTAGAATCCATACAAAACTAATAGAGGGATATTTTACAACCCTGCAGCAGTGGTTGCAAATGTTTGCCTGCCATCTAGTGGAATATGCCACTGTTTCCAGTGATACTGCTATTTATTCTCCTACTTCGTGTTTTACAAATATTAGAAGGGCTTAAAAAAAATTATGGACATAAACATGAAGAACATGTATGATAATGGTGATAATGGTACCCTCTCAATAAAATTATCAAGCAGCAAACTTTAATTGTTGCACAGACAAAATAGTAATTTTTTGTGGATATCAAGGTATGTAACACAAATCAGGTTCTGTCTGCTGATCATCCCAGAAGCTGGGACAGATAAAGCCAAGTAAGTTGAAATTAGGGCAAAGCACTGCCTGTGGTTTTTTCCCAAGAAATTTTTTTGCTAAAACTAAAAACAGATGCCAAATGTGACTTGGACACATCACAGGACAGTAACAGCAAAACACAAATAAAAGACATATTTTAGAAGAATGAAGGATATCTCTGATATTTATGTGATCTCTCTACAAACAACACTGGCATACATATACAAATGCATTGGATACCTGCACAATACAACATGTAAAATTATTTTACGAATACCTAAAGAAAGACATTTGTGCACCAGGACACAGAGCAGATTTGAGCATGCAAGGTATTGCACAACTCCACTTTGTCTGATAGTTGTGCACATATGATGACCAATCAAAACAGTTCTATCAAAACCATTTCCAGCAGAAAAGTCAGTCTCCAAGAAAAGTATTATTGAATAGTGCCTGATTATTTTGAGGAAATATGGTAGAAATGACTGCTGAGAAATTGGAAAACATTGAAGCCTGACCCTCTCTAATGAGAGAATTAAAATTGAGGGGAGAGGGGAGAGGAAAATAATGAATTGTGGCAGATGTAGTTGTCAGAAAACCCAACTCACAGAAGATAAATGGAAGCACAAGACATAGAACGACAAATTATAAAACTACACTGAAGGAAATCTTTGGAGTTTTAGTAACATAATTTTCCTTTTTATTTTAATTATTGCTATTTTTTAATATTTAGATGAAGGAAAACAACCTATTTTAACTGGTGTCCTCCCATGGGAAAACTAAAGGATTTTCCCAAAGAAAATCACGTCTTTATTTCCCCCATCCAGCCACAGTTAAGATGAACGAAGTCCATATTCTCTGTTGATTCATGTGCTCTATTGCTATTTTCACTAACTTTCATAAAACTTCACAGGATCAATGACAAATCTGGCCCAACTTGTCTAAAAAAGAAACAGCTGCTGTGAAGCCATCTACTGAGAGCAGTCAGCCACTGATGAACAATGACTGGTGGCTTTATTTCTGATATTGTGCTTACCAGTGAATAAATAGCCTGAAATACCATGCTAAAATGCAGCCCAGATTATCAGTCTGTGTATGCACCAGCGTTATTCTTCTGCCTTCAATGAGTGCAATCATCATGGCACGTAAGAATAAATAGCTGTGCATGTACCTTGAGTTGTTCCTGTGACTGCAACAGGTTTTACCTGAAGTGAAGCTAAACAAAACATTCATTTTTTTAATTAAAAAAGCACCTGCTCTGAAAAGAGCCTGAGTTTTTCTTCAGTCTGTATCTCTGTATATCCAATATCTTACACAATTCAAAGTGTATCCTGAACTCTGCCTAAGAGAATAGCAAGGCTCCTCTTTACATGTCCTAGGAAATGATTATCCAGATGTCTTTGTATCTTTACTTCAAAATGTGCAAGACCAGCGTATGATTCTTCTTTAAATCCCTCATTGAAGCTTATATATGCCAGAGCATTATATTTGCAAATTTTTAATATTTTTCCTTAACACTGATCTTGCAGCACTTATGTACCATAAAGTCTCAGTCTTTATGTGCATATTATTTTAACCTCCTGGGGTTTTCACAGATGTGAATCACAAATAGTAAATAACTACCTGCTGCTTGCTATAGGCTTTGAATCCAATACAAGTTTGCTGGTCACAGGTATGAGACTATTTCTCTGTCCTTGATTAGCTGTCCCCTCACAAAATTCTAATTAATTCGAATTAATATGATTGTGAATTCTGTTCACAACCATATGCCCCTACAAACTGGCTTGGGAGCAAAACCAGGGTGTGTACCCAGCAGTTTTCTAAGAAGGCAAGATGAAATGTCACGAAGAGCTTTTCCAGTAGCACAGGAAAGTGGGATGGGGTGAGAGGTGATAACTCAGCTCCTTCCTGTCACATCCTCACCAGCTACAACGGGCAGCAATGTAGGAGGGGTTGGCAGCCTTATTGTCTTACCAGCTTTAAGGCCAAATGCCAAGGCAATGTGACCACCTAAGTCTCTCTTTCCTCTGTCTCCTGTCCATTAAATAGGAAAAAACTGTTGGTATCTTCAAATATACTAATTTTGGATCTGATGTACAAATAAAATAATCATAAATAAATTAAAGCTGGGATGTCCCTCAGCATCTTCACCCTCCTGAGGCCTCCTTCCCTACTAAGGGGTCCTCCTATCTGCTTCCTTGGGTAACCACAGTATAGCCTGGCATCATCTTCTTCACTCCATTTTCCATCTCCTTCACTGAAAGTTAAATTTGAGCATTAAACTCCCACTCGCCTACATAATGACACAACTGAGCTCTTTCAGAGATCCATTTTCATGAGCTGGTCTCTTCTTACATGTAAAAATTGGAGGTGAAAAAATAAGAATATTTATAAAGTGATAATAAAAGTGCCTAGACTCAATATATTCCAGATTTCCAGTGCAGATAATTAATAGTCGTGGTGTTTGGGTTTTTTTGATCAGGGAACATTTAAATATCTTGCAAACCAGGCTTCCATTTATCTTACTGACAGAAGCACCACTGATAGTCATCCTAAATATTCCTAATTTTCTTCACATTACTTAGAGCTGTTTTACACTGCCCTTCAGACTCTGCAGTCAAAAGAAACTGCTACAGCCAGCCTCTCTGACACCCTGCAGAGAGGTATTGTAGACTTCACCCCAGAAACTGGATTAAAGCATGTCTTTTGAAATTATATTTAATTTCATTTTAACAACATCAAGCAGTAGCCAGTTGTCATTTCCCTAATATGCCATGTCAAAGTTTACTTACTTTCACTCCTAGGAAGTTGTGCCTTACTTTTAAGGTTTGATTTCTCCAGTAACACCTACTGAATCTGGTTTTCTCTGTAAGGTTAAAAAGATACAACCACAAGACCTCCTTTATGTTCAAGGGCATAACTAGGGTCATTATGTCTCTTCTCAACTTCTCTTTGAGAACCTGCAGGGTGGTGCCCTGACTCCTTTGAGACCTCTTCAGGCTTGCTTTCCCATCCCTAAAGAGTTTTATGCCTTCATTTAAATTATCCTCGTGCTTTCTTGAAGTATAAACAGTGGGTCTGGAAGCAGTAAACAGACAGCACTATGGTTTTACTTCACTATTTCTACTTGATGAAGCTATTTTCTGTAAATAACCATTCTGTAACACTCATTTTCTCTCATTCTGTCTCTTGTTACTTGACTTTATCTTTCATTCTTTGCTGATAAAATCCCAAATTTACCAGCTGGATGTTTGCTGCTATGTAAGGCGACTGGTCTGCAAATCTCTGTCCTTGCCCTCGCTCTTTTTAGAGGTTGAAATTTCTTTGACATACCCTTCAGTCTTTGAAACTCTGTTTTCAAACTTTAAAGAGTAATATTTGTGACTCAGATTTGAATCTTCAAAGTAAAGTAACCTGCCAAAGTTCCATCACACATAGTAATGTAAAGCCCCCCTCTTCAGCATTAGATCTCATTAAAGGAGGTTGTCTACAGCCCTACTACATCATGGATCACTGCTGAGTCTTAGGTTATTGCCATTTTGTGTGCCTTTTAATTTACATTATATTCAAATAAAAAGGACTGCAGTGGAACTATGAGCGTGTAGAAGCAGATGGGATGTTTGAGGGTTTTAAGTGTTGGGGAAGAAGAGAAGGCTCTGGTTAAGCAGCCTGCTGGGAGCAGTCCCTGGAATAAAGTGTGCCTGCAAGAGCGCACAAGTTAAACTCAGAAGGAACTAGTTGATTGACTCAAAAAGCAAATCTAGGATTGAACCAGTTATTTGCTCACCTAGAGAGCAGCAGGTGGGAAAGAACGCTGGGGATCCTAATAGTTATGGAACATGCCATGCTCCCTGCAGGGCTAGATTCACAACTGTGCTTAAACTCTCACAGTAAGAGCTGCTGCATGTGACACTGAAGACACATGGTGTGAGAATGATGCATTTTATTCACAGTCACTAAAAAGGAATGAAAATAAACGGTCAGCTCCTGCCCTAGGTCACCGGTTGTCCTTTGCAGTCTTTGATACATTGTGTACTGCGTGACTTGCTTATAATTAACCTCTAAAAAGGAATAAAGCAACAAAATTTCCCAGTGATAAAATTAGTGATGGTAGCAAGACTACTAGCAAACTGCAATGAACTGGAGAAACACATGGAAGATTGATTAGGAAAAAGTGGCAGATGCAATTCAGCATAAACAAATAAATTATACACGTGGATATAAATAACCATAATTTCCACATATGAAAAGATAACCTCTGAGCTTATCAATCTACTAAAGACCGAGATCCTGCAGTTACCATAGACAATGCCATGAAAACAGCTCAACATTCAGATCAAATTAAAAAAAAGTCAAATATTAGGAAGTACTAGAAAAGGAATAAAGAACAAGGAAGTAATCAAGCAGGCCAGCTGCATGGCTAAAGTTGTGTGCAGTTTTGGTTCCCTTCTCAGAAAATAATATATGAGACCCAGAAAAGTTTCAAAGGACAGTAAATACAGAAGCTACTCCATACTTTTGGTCACTCAAATGCTCATGTATTTCAGTTTAGAAGATGAAATTTAAAGGTGATTTCCATATTTGCAGAACGTGGCATGGTAGATAAAAGTTTACAGTCCAAGGAACATTAAACTAGTGAAAATCAGGCTCAAAATGAACAAGAAGTGGCAATTCTTTATGCAACAGACATCAGTTGATAAAGGCTGCTGTTATTCAGGAAGCATATATAGTCCAAAGGAAACTAGACAACTACTAGAAAAATAGCATTGAAAATTACTAAATAGACAAACCATATGATGTTCAGGAAAGCCTGGAATAGAAGACATTTAGAAGCCAGGAGAGCACAGAAGAAAAGCAACCAAATGTGCTTGCATTGTTCTTATCCTTCCTCAGGCAGCTGCCCTTGACTACAAAAGAAGCTATTGTGTTAGAAAAAACAACTTTTGTCAGGACCTGTTAGATATTCCTATGTTTATCTTCTCTGGAGCTCCAAGGGCACGTAAGTAAGGAGCACAGAGGAAAAGCACATGCTGTTTGCTCAGCTTCTTGGTTAAATGTAGTAGGAGGTGATGTGTGTTACAAGTGCAGCCAAGACTTCTCAGTCATCAGTGGCAAGCCTCAGCACCCATGTTCACATAGTGGGGATGCTATTAAAGTGACAGACTTACCTTGCAGTACAAATATTTCTAGTATTAAACTTCCTACCAGAGGGATCTTCTTTTTTATTTCTCACCAGGAAGAAGAAAAAAATTACTTACTGTATTTGTTATGGATGGTACCCCAAACCAAAAGCAGTCAGAAGTTGTCTTACACCACTTTAAGAAACAACATGTACATTAAGTAACCAATGTTACCATGTATTTCCACATAATATTGAAAATAATGCACTTTTAGTTATATAGACATCAAATTGGGGTTTTGTCAAAGACATGTCCTTCTGAAATTCTGCAGGACAAATGGTCTACCAGAAAATATCTAAATGCATAAAAGCTGTAAGCTTACCAATGATAAAATGGTAGATGCAATTTACTGAACGGTTCAAGTATTATATATAATTTTATAAATTGTGTATAAATTGTCATATTGCAGTTGCAAGCTGGTTTTAAGCATTTCAAGAACACTGAACCCAAACCAAAATCAAGCTACCAAGTTAGAAAAAACACTTGAAATACATAAAACTAATCAATAGACTGACATTCAAGGGAAGTAATCAGACTTCCTGTATTACCCAAAGATTTGGCCGTAGAGGAAAAGGAAATGCAGCAGCAGAAACACACATTCTAATAAAGTTTCATTATTATTTTGGGTATATTTGCTATAGTTTACAGAAAATTTTCAGAGTTTAAGTCACACAAGGGAAATCTCATAGACTGAGATGTGACTCCTGAGACCAGCGAGAATGCTCCCCAAGTTTTTCCCCATTTTTGACATGTAGTACTGAGTCTAGTGAAAATTAAGTAAGAGAGCTAATTGCTCATTTGTGCTGATCTGACCTGGACTTTTCATATTTTACTGAATTTTCAGATTTCCTAAGATAAATTTGTTGATATCTTTTCATACAGACAATATTCAGGTTATGAACATTTGAAGTCCTTTGTAAATTGATGTTATGAGTGTGCAAAATGAAACCACTTAAAAATTCCCCAGTTTGGTTATTTACAGCATCTTCCCGGAATGATATTTTGGCCAAGCTAACTAGAAATAAAGGTAAGTGATTCAGTGCAACATAAATATTTTTCTACTCTCTTTGTCAGCAATATGAAGTATTTAGCTTCCTTTGTTGCTCTTTGTAGAGCTACGATCCAGAGTGTGTATGATGTAAACTCTTCAAGCACTTTTTATCTCTGCACAAATATAACTTTTTGGCTTAACTAAGATTCCAGGTTCATTTCCAAATGTGCTTTGCCCTGTTAACCTTCCAGGTTGCCTTAGGTCCCACTAGCGCTACACTTTGAAAGGAGCGTAACAAAAAATCAAAAAACCTTTTAAAAAACCCCAAAAACTTACACAGCAGCAGATGAAGAACACACAAGACACCATTTTCTTACAAAGTAGAATTCCTGGGTGCACAGGTACTTACTGGACATTAACTCTGGTTTTGGCATCAGTGGAGGTTTCCAGTGCTAGAATGAGAAGACACTCCTGTACCAAGCAGCTGTTTGAGATTTACTGATACTCACCAACCAAATCAGATGCTTCTCATGTATGCACTAACTCTTGGATTGCAGTAACAATACAGCCTTAATATTTTTAGATCCTGCAGTCAGAACAGGTGTAACAAATGTAGCATCTGCTCTCTGTGAAGCATTCCATTTAAATTTAAATTTCCATACGTATCTATATGGATGGCTGAAGAACTTTTGTTATCTAAATTAAACAATTTTCCCAGCAATTTGAATAGAAATCAAAAGCACAATTCATTACCCACATTATTTAAAAAATGCTTTATTTATTACTTTGAGCTTGAGACTTAAGTTACTGCACTTACTCTAAAATAAAGTCACTATGGGCTTCATTCTTATCTGGACCATAAAGCAGGACTAAAATTGCACATGTAGTTTTTCATCACAGCAAAAGATAAAACCCATGATACACTACCACTTCTAAAGGATGCATCAACAAAGCTACACTCATTATAACAAGATTTGTTGGTGCACACTAGTAAATTCAACAAATGTACAATATCTGGCATGATTTTAGATGTAAAGGATGCCAAAGAAGAGCAATTGCAATACGTTCACAAACAGTTCACAAAAATACCATTAATATTACTGGTGAACTTTTAAAAAACTTTCCAAAGCTATTATATACACCATTCTTTTGAAAAGTATTACAGAAGTACTCCAAAACCTTCACATACACTTATTTCATTTTTTTTCCTTAATAGTGGCAATCTTCAGAGCTCTTGGTAAGTTTAACTCTGCATTCTTCTCACATAGAGATCTTCTCCCACATCAGCCTGTCATATTTTCAGCAGCCTGGAAACAGAAAAAAAATTATTCCAAGTCACCAAAAGAGACATCATGTAGATGAAATTTAATCTTTTCTTGTACCTTTTTAAATTTACCTAGAGAACTTAGGAGTCTAAAAAAAAGCTACTTAGGAATTTTTTTCTAATGAACACTACTATTTTCTAAAAAATAACCCTGTCAACTGCCATTACCCTTTATTAAAAGAGCCACTGCTGTTTGCTTGTGTTACATCCTGTATCTGAGCAGCTTTCATCTTGTACATTTTACCCTAATACTTTCAAGAAAGGCTCAAATGCATAAATGTAGCTACCTTTGGAGTTACTTTATATAATTTATGGTAATTACTACCCCATCCATACAGATTAGCTATTGACACAAAACTCAGAAGAATGACACTAATCATAACCACATAGATGACACTACCAATTATTTGATTAAAAATCTCAGTAGTATTATCACTGAATAACTCCAGTCAACAAGGCACAGTTGTTGAAGACTGACATTGGTAGATTTTAAACCAGTTATGGGACAAACAGGCAAAGGAGAGCAACAGGAACGGGAAACCAGTGAAAGCAATGGAAGAAGCAAAACAGCCCTCTATTATTTATATACGCAGTTAAATGCATACGTAAGCACACATTTAAGCATAGACACAAACTCAAAACATGCATGAGCATAAAAAATTGTTAAGTCAAAAATAAAGTATGCAGTCTTCCAGAATAGAAGCAAAATAAGGTTTCTCCTTCACATCTCAAAAATAGCCAAATATAAGATGCAGTAGAAAACAATCCTGACTGTGATGTTTAGGTAAACAAAAATCCTTTAAAAGGCAAGTGATAGATTTTTTTAAAACCACAGTTGCCCTCTACTAGTTAAACAGGTACATACACATATACGAAAAGCCCTATATATACACATGTCATGAAATCCCCTCTTTCTGGTCTTTGGAAAGGTTCAAAGCACAGGTTAAGGGGGTAAAAGCAATATGTTAAGACTATGTTAATAAGCTGCATGTAGCTGTTTACAAGTACTGCTGCATACTGTTAGATCTGAGGCTGTAGAAATGAGGTGATATTTGTTAAAGGAGAAATCTATTTGTGGTATTATGCAGGTTTAAAAATTTATTATGCAGATTTAAAAATGTGTCATATCAAAGTACAATCTACAAACTGAAGTATAGCAAGTTGCATATGCCTCTGACTCTTAGAAACAAATTTATAAGCTTTTTAAACTAGAGCATTACCTTTAGAGCTTCTGTAGCCTTACGCAGTTCTTTAATAACAGAAGATAAGGCTTCTGGATTTATCCCTTGTTCACAAAGCCGCACACAAATAGACAATGTCTCCATATCCAAGCCAGTGTTTAATATTCTTGAAATCTCAAACAGAACTGCAACAGAAAAAATGAAAGCACTTTAGTTCCTACAGACTATGAAATTTCAATGATCAAGACTGTTCTTCATCTAGAAGACTTAGATTCTACAGTACTTCTACAGTGTGAGCACGGCATATGTTCACACAACAATATTTATGTTCAACTTTCCAGCATGAGCTAAAAGCTACAGCTTCAAAAATAAACACTATGCTTTCCTGGTTCAGGAAATTTAATACTGGATAATGGGTTTTGAAAAAGCAAAAAAAAAAAAAAAAAA